>JAXRKP010000571.1:197500-205000 GCA_037039925.1 Doris montereyensis
CAGTGAAAGACGTCGATATGCAGACAGTGAAAGACGTCGATGTCAATATGCAGACAGTGAAAGATGTCAGACAGTGAAAGACATCGATGCAAACAATGAAAGACGTCGATATGCAGTGAAAGACGTCGATCTGCAGACGATCGATATACAGACAGTGAAAGACGTCGATGTGCAGATGAAGACATCGATGTGCAGACAATGAAAGACGTCGATATGCAGACGTCGATGGGCAGATATGAAAGACGTCGATGTGCAGCGAAAGACGTCGACAGACAATGAAAGACGTCGATGTGCAGACAGTGAGACGTCGAGACGTGAAAACGCCGATGTGCGGACACCAACATCAACAAGAAATAATAATGGTGGGACAGAGTCACTTGTTGATATTGAAAATGGCAGGAAATGTTTATCAAGTTTCTTGTGCAGTAGAAATGATAAAAAGTAGAATTTTACATACCAAAACATTCTATAAAACAATTTGAATAACTTCAAATAAGATTTAAGATAATCCGCACAGAAATGGAGCAAAAAACCGTAAAACTTCAGAGGCTTTGGAGCAAGACAGAGCATTCACACAGCATACTAAAAGTATAGTCTGTTTGAGATCTCTTTTTTGCCGACGATTGTGCTCTTAACGCCACGTCAGATCAGAATGTGATATGCAAGAGAGCGTAAATCTTTTTGCTCAAGCAGGCGATGATTTTGGACTCACAATTAAAAATTTTTAAAAGAAGGAGGCTCATTATCAGCCTGACCCAGACACCCCATACGAAGAACGTACTATTACCATCAATGATGAGAAACTGATTTCAGCAGACAAATGAATTGTTTACCTCGGCAGCACTTTGTCAAGATCAGCCAATATTGACGACGAAGTTGCGAATAGAATATTGAGAGCTAGTCTATCTTTTGGCAACTTGCGAACACAATACTGGGAAAGACAAGGCACCGGGCTGTAAACCATGCTCAAAGTTTATCAATCTATAGTCATTCCATCCGTACTATAATATGCTTATAGGTAATGGACAGTCTACAGTCGTCACGTCAGGCAACTGAACTCCTTTCACCTGCAATGCCAAAGGCGATTCCTTCACATCAGCTGGCATGACTCAGACACTGAAGTTCCCAAAAGAGCGCAATGCCTTAGTGTCCATGCAATGCTGAAACGATCACAACTGAAATGGGGAGCTCATGTTCGACGCATGGGCGACAACCGATTGCCCAAAAAGACTCATGTGCAGCGAACCGAAAGAAAGAAAGCGATCTGTTGGAGGGCAGCAAAAGAGATACAAAGACTCTCTCGAGGTCAGTCTGACACAATGTACCATCGACATATCTCTTCAAGGACGCTGCTCAGAACCGACACCTATGGCGGTCCATGGTAAAATATGGAGTGAACAACTTTGAGACAAAGCGCATTAAAGAACAACAAAAGGAGAAACAGTTCTGCAAAGACAAAGATAAAAACGAGTCTCTCAAAACACATCATTCCCATGCCCTCATTGCCCAATAATTGGGCCAATAAGCCACACCTCCGCACTCACCCGGCGACGACCGTGAAGTAGTGGTCCTCTTCGTTACGGACGAACACAACAAGCAATACTCCTTACAGTGTTATTTTCCATTTATTGTACACATTTACCCACATTTACACATATTTACACACATTTACACAAATTTACACAAATCCACATTTACACACATTTACACACATTTACACACATTTACACAAATTTACAAATACAGACATTTACACAAATTTACACAAATATGTACACAAATTTACACACATTTACACACATTTACACACATTTACACAAATTTACACACATTTACGCAAATTTACGCATATTCACACATTTACACACATTCACACAGGTCTTTTCAACTCTCTCTAGCAGTATCTCTCTCTCTCTCTCTCTCTCTCTCTCTCTCTCTCTCTCTCTCTCTCTCTCTCTCTCTCTCTCTCTCTCTCTCTCTCTCTCTCTCTCTCTCTCTCTCTCTCTCTCTCTCTCTCTCTCTCTCTCTCTCTCTCTCTCTTTCTTTCTTTCTCTTTTACACACACACGCACATATATGATATATGATAATAATAATAATAATAATAACATATACTATATAATTAGACGAATAGGAAAGGCACGATTTTAGTTTCAATGAAACGAGAGAGAGAGAGAGAAGACAGATCAGGAAGAGAGCCAGAGAACGAGAGAGACAGAGACAGAGATAGACAGACAGACAGGAAGAGACAAAGAGAGAGAGAGAGAGAGGGAGGGAGGGAGATAGACAGGAGAGGAAGATAGACAGAGAGAGAGAGAGGAGGGAGAGAGGGAGGGAGGGAGGGAGGAGAGGAGAGAGAGAGAGAGAGAGGAGGGAGAGAGAGAGGGAGGGAGAGAGAGAGAGAGAGGGAGAGAGGGAGGGAGGAGAGAGAGAGAGAGAGAGGGAGAGAGAGAGAGAGAGAGAGAGAGAGAGAGAGAGAGAGAGAGAGAGAGAGAGAGAGAGACTCTAGCTGCAGGACCAACCAATCAATTAGGGAAACTAAACAGAGTGTTATGAATATTCATGATAAATATTTTATTGATTTGTTCATTGTTTTCGTTTTCGATTTCCCTCTCATCAAAGGCACCAAGATAAGATGCAATCCATAATATGTTGAAAGGTTCGGGTTACGGAGAACAAGCTGTTTTTGGAGGTAGCTTTGAACTCTTCAGAGAATTTTTTATTATTATCCAATAACCTCTTATCCCGAGTTTTCAGTTTTATTATCATTATCTTTCTTTCTTTCTTTATCAGTTCCCATTCTACCTTTCGGTGTATGGGTTCAGGATGCCATGTCATGGCATTTTCTCTTTCCTTCCAAAAAAGTTAAATTTCTATGCTTCAATGCCTCTTTTATATCTTCTTTCCACTTTCTCCGAGGTCTGCCTTTTGGTCTTTTACCTTGGACTTTAGCACTGTATACTGATTTAGCTATTCTATTGTCATTCATCCTGTTTACATGCCAAAACCATCTCAATTGATTTGTTTCTATCTTAGTTTTTATGCCATCTGCTTTGGTTTGATCTCTTATTGTTGTGTTTCTGATTTTGTCTCTTTTAGTTTTCCCTACTATTCTTCTTAGATATTTCACATTTTCATTGTATTCTCTACTGTCTAAAGTCCAAGTTTTGTTGCCATAGAGAGTACGACAATAAACTGTATTGTATACTGCCATTTTGGTTTTTGTTGACAACTCTTGCTTACCTACCTACAAATGCCTTTCCTAGATGGTTATATAATGCACTTTCCTTTTCGATTCTCTGGCTGATTTCTTCTCTTAGTTTTCGTCTGAGTTAATCAATACTCTTATGTAATTGTAGCTTTGAATTTGTTCTAAATACTCCTGCCCAATTTAAGATTTTGTGTTTTAGCTTCCCTAGTTACTAGCATTGTTTTGGTTTTCTTTGCATTTACTTTCATTACTCTTTTATTTAGTTCATTGTTCACAATGTTGATATTCGACTGAAGGTCACTTTCTGATTTTCCAAACAGAACTAAATCATCGGCAAATGAAAGCATTGATACATTTACTGGCTTGAGCTTCCACATACCTACATTCATTTTCTTCATTTTTGAAGATGTCTTTGCGACTGAATCCATAAATATGATAAACAAAAGAGGACTTGAAACAACCCTGTCTTACTCTAAATCTACATCAAATTCTGCAGATATGTTTCCAGCTACTCTCACTGCACATGTTGGTTTATTATAAAACCTTTAATGGCTTCTATTAAATTTTACTCTACATTGTGTTCTTTTAATGAATGCCATAGTTCGTCCCTCTTCATAGTGTCAAATGCCTTTTCTAAGTCAACAAAACACAGGTGCAAGTCAATGTTTCTCTCAAGGAGTTTGTCTATTATTTGTCTAATTGGAATAAAATCCAGAACACAATGAAAACCAGAATACAATGAAATCCAGAACACAATAAAAATCAGAACACAATGAAAACCAGAACACAATGAAAATCAGAACACAATGAAAATCAGAACACAATGAAAATCAGAACACAATGAAAATCAGAACACAATGAAATCTGAATAAAATGAAAACCAGAACACAATGAAATCCTGAATGCAATGAAAATCAGAACACAATGAAAATCAGAACACAATCAAAATCCAGAACACAATAAAAATCAGAACACAATCAAAATCCAGAACACAATGAAAATCAGAATACAATAAAAATAAGAACACAATAATATCAGAACACAATAAAAATTAAAACACAATAAAAATCAGAACACAATAAAAATCAAAACACAATAAAATCAGAACACAATGAAAATCAGAACACAATGAAAATCCAATGAAAAACCAGAACACAATGAAAATCAGAACACAATGAAATCCTGAATACAATGAAATCCTGAATACAATGAAATCCTGGACGCAATCAAACTCAGAATACAATGAAATCCTGAATACAATAAAAACCAGAATACAATGAAATCCTGAATACAATGAAATCCTGAATACAATGAAATCCTGAATACAATGAAATCCTGAATACAATAAAAATCAGAATACAATGAAAGAGTACAATGAAATCCTGAATACAATGAAATCCTGAATACAATGAAATCCTGAAAACAATAAAAACTAGAATACCATGAAATCTTGAATACAATGAAATCCTGAACACACTGAAAACCTGAGCACAATGAAAACTTGAACAAAAGGAAAAACCTGAACACAATGAAAACCTGGACACAATGAAAACCTGAAAACAATGAAAACCTGAAACAAATAAAAACCTGAATGCAATAAAAACCTGGACACAATGAAAAACCTGAACACAGTGAAAACCAGAACACAATGAAAACCAGAACACAATGGAACCGGAACACAATGAAAACCAAAAGGTAGTGGGTTCAGAACCCCGTGAACTGTTCAAAATATTCTCAAGTTATTTAGAGAAAAATGTACTCTCCTGGTTGAGCTAGTTGGATCGACACCTAGTCCAATGGGAGACGAAGGATATAAAGGAGATTTCGTGTTTAGATCGCAACACTATGTGCACGTTAAACATCTCTTGGCTGTTTACAGGGAAGTAAGGAACACTTCAAGTCCGAGTTTTGCTCACAATGTTTAAGCAAGTAAATTAAGTGTATGAAATTGATAGATGAATGTGAATGAATGATTTATGATAAGTTGATGAATGTGTATGAATGATTTATGATAAGTTGATGACTGAAGGTGTATGAAGGTTGATGATGTATGAAGGTTGATGACTGTGTATGAAGGTTGATGACTGTGTATGAAGGTTGATGACTGTGTATGAAGGTTGATGACTGTGAAGGTTGAAGGTTGAAGGTTGATAGGTTGATGACTGTGTATGAAGGTTGATGACTGTGTATGAAGGTTGATGAATGTGTATGAAGGTTGATGACTGTGTATGAAGTTTAACTGATTTGTCTACAATTTTTATTATTTTTATTTATTTATTTTATTTTTTAAAAATATTTTTTTATGTATATTGTTTCACCGCACTATCTATTTACTCACTTTTGCATCTTTATATAATTCGCCTAAATTCTAAACATTTAATGATTAACTTAAGTCACATTTGTTTTTAATTTCAATGCATTGATGTATTCTTTTGTTTTTAAAACGGAAATTCTGATGATAATTTTATTTTTTAAAAGGATCAATAAAAATGATTGAATTGAATTGAGATCACCATAGTTGTGGATGTCGGGTAAATCAAATCAGATAAGAAAAGACACCGCCTCTAACTTTTAACCATCCAATGTTACAAATTAATGAGAAATGTGTGAATTCTGTTGTGTGCTGTGTCGCTTTGTGAGTGAACACTTCACGTGCGGTTTTTTTTTTCAAGTCACTGTCCTCTCGTGTCGTGCAGTGGCGTATTTTTAGATTATTATTATAATACAGAAAACCACCTTAAAGTTCACCTAGCGAATGGAATCCATTTTTTTGTTGTATAAACTGCAAAGAAGCAAAGTGGAAAACTACGCTACGAATTCTTTAGAAATACAAATGGGCTTAGGGTCATCACATATCTAAGTCGTCGTGTACAATTTCGATCAAATATTATCTTCAGCAGTTGCAACGCTACAAGCAGTTTTGTACAAACAAACCTAGGTGTGCATGGGACTAGGTACAAGTAGTCAAGTTCCTTCGAGGCCCATAGAGCAGAGCTTGTCCAGGTTTCAATAGCGTGAAGCGAAACAGGTGATACTAATTTCCTCCTGGCCAGGAAGCTGGTCTGACGCAGAATTTAACTCCCAAACAAGTATTTGTACCCATTTGCATCAGGTTCGAGTTGTGAAATTCGCGTTAAGGGTTTTTTCTCGAGAATCATAACGTCGGACCTAGTTTTGTTAGGATTCGAACGCGGGACCTCCTCATGTTTCCCAATCCGACAGCCTAACCACTCGGCTATGTACTCAAAACGATCTCTTTGATTTTCTAAAGACTGCGTGCAAGTTTACATCAATGGACGAAAGTTAAGTCTCAAAATTAAAACAACAACGGCGAAACATAGCAACAAAATGTTGCCCTCATCTGTGGTGAGTTCAGCAACTTCATGTAAAAAGTCAATTAACGTCAATTGGTATCGGCAGTTTTAGAGACTTGGAAGAACGTCTGACCATCACTCAAGAAGTCCTGCGTTCGATTTAAAGTGTAGGCAACTTTTTTTCTTCTTCTGGCCCTCCTGCTGATCGACCCAGCAGCGAAATGTGTAGTCAGGTCTAGCCAGGCTCGGTGGAAGTAAAGGCGGTGTGGAAAGCAATGACAAATTACCACATTGTGACGTATGCCTGGAAACCAAGACTCTACCACTGATTACCTTGCGCTCAATTCTGAGTATGGGATTCAATTTACTTTTTTGTCTTTGCAGAAAATCAAAGGCGACGGAAAATGAATATTATCATTAGATACCGAAGGCCCAACACTGACGTCATACGTTTTACAATCGGTAATGTTAGATATAGGGGAACTCGGTAGTCTAGAGGCAAGGTGTCGGCCTCTCAACCCAAAGTTAGTGGGTTCAAACCCCTCCAACGGCTGAATCATTTTCTCGAGTTTTTCGAGTGCAGACTATCTCCTAGTCCCTGGTAGGTGGACCGACACCTAGTCCCCTCGGAGACGGACAATGAAAAAGGAAATCCCGTGCGTAAACCACAACACTCTTTGCACGTTAAAGATCCCTTGGCTGTTTACAGGGCAGACCGGGAAAAATTAAAAATCCTACCAAAAACTCCGAGATCACCGTAGTTGTGATTGTGGGTAAAATATAAAAGAAACAAAAAAACAAAAACAAAAACGAAAAACAAAACGAAACAAAAAACAAAAACAAAACAAAAACGAAAAAACAAAACAAAAACCAAAAACAAAACAAAACCCCACCAAAAAAACAAACTATTAGATATCAAGGATATCATAAACAAAAACATAGTTCATTATTATTCAGGCCCAGGCTAAAAAACAAA
>JAXRKP010000571.1:210000-215000 GCA_037039925.1 Doris montereyensis
TGTGTACGGTATACAGTCATAGTCTTCCTATGTGTACGGTATACAGTCATAGTCTTCCTATGTGTACGATATACAGTCATAGTCTTCCTATGTGTACGGTATACAGTCATAGTCTTCCTATGTACAGTCATAGTGTGTACGGTATACAGTCATAGTCTTCCTATGTGTACGGTATACAGTCATAGTCTTCTCCTATGTGTACGGTATACAGTCATAGTCTTCCTATATTGTATTGTATACAGTCATAGTCTTCCTATGTGTACGGTATACAGTCACAGTCTTCCTATGTGTACCGATATACAGTCATAGTCTTCCTATGTGTACGGTATGGTAGTCTTACAGTCACAGTTTTTCTCTGTGTATGGTATACAGTCACAGTTTTTCTATGTGTATGGTATACAGTCATAGTTTTTCTCTATGTATGGTATACAGTCATAGTCTTCCTATGTGTACGGTATACAGTCTTCACAGTTTGTCTAGTCTTCCTGTGTACCGTATACAGTCATAGTTGTCCTATGTGTACGTTATACAGTCATAGTTTCTTCCTATGTGTACGGTATACAGTCACAGTTTGTCTATGTGTATGGTATACAGTCAGTCTTCCTATGTGTATGGTATACAGTCACAGTTTGTCTATGTGTGTACGGTATACAGTCACAGTTTTCTATGTGTACGGTATACAGTCACAGTTGTTCTATGTGTACCGTATACAGTCATAGTGTATGTGTATGGTATACAGTCATAGTTGTTCTAGTTATACAGTCAGTTTGTCTATGTGTACGGTATACAGTCATAGTTGTTCTATGTGTACGTTATACAGTCACATTTTTTCTATGTGTACGGTATACAGTCATAGTTGTTCTATGTGTACAATATACAGTCATAGTTGTTCAGTCATACAGTTTGTTTTCTATGTGTGTTATACAGTCACATTTTTTCTACGGTATACAGTCATAGTTGTTCTATGTGTACGGTATACAGTCACAGTTTTTCTATGTACGTTATACAGTCATAGTTTTTCTATGTATACAGTCATAGTTGTTCTATGTGTACGGTATACAGTCATAGTTTTTCTATGTGTACGGTATACAGTCATAGTTGTTCTATGTGTACGTTATACAGTCACAGTTTTTCTATGTGTATGGTATACAGTCATAGTTTTTCTAGCGTTATACAGTCATAGTTGTTCTATGTGTACGTTATACAGTCATAGTTTTTCTATGTGTACGGTATACAGTCATAGTTTTTCTATGTGTACGTTATACAGTCACAGTTTTTCTATGTGTACGGTATACAGTCATAGTTATACAGTCACATTTTCTATGTGTGTTCTATGTGTACGTTTATACAGTATGGTATACAGTCACAGTTTTTCTATGTGTATGGTATACAGTCATAGTTTTTCTATGTGTATGGTAGTACAGTCAGTAGTTTTTCTATGTGTACGTTATACAGTCACAGTCTTTCTATGTGTATGGTATACAGTCATAGTCTTTCTATGTGTACGGTATACAGTCGCAGTCTTTCTATGCGTACGGTATACAGCCGGACTGACCTGTAAACAGCCAATGAATCTTTAACGTGGATGGAGTGTTGTGATCTGCACACGGGACCTGCTTTTTATCGTCCGTCTCCCATGGGACTAGGCGTCGAATCCACCTACCTTGACTGGGGAAAGGGATGAGGGGGGTAGGCCACTCGAAGTAACTCGAGAAAACATCTCAACCGTTGGTAGGATTTGAACTCACGACCTATGGGTTTGAGAGGCGGATACTGTGTCTCTGGACTACCGAGTTCCCGCCCCCACCCCGACCTCCTGTTTACCATGACAGACGGACCCTCTCACCTTTACATACGCAGCCAATGGCGTTCAATTGTCGATATGTCGTCGGATGTTTTCTAATAATTCCAGGTGTGATGGCTAAAGAAACACACACACTAAAACCTATCTTATCTACGACGTGGCCACCGACCTGAAGGCACCAAGTGATCCGATGCCTCGGTTCGTTAAAAACAGGTGTAAACTTTCTGGTGGAATAATTACATGGTGGCGAAAGGAACATTTGTTATTGCTATACTCATGTATATGATGATACGCAACATTAATTAACCGACAGGAGCGGGAATTGCAACATAGTATTGCTACCGTAGTCGTTATTATTTATTTTTCTTCTGATTTTAACGGGGTGGGGTGGGATAGGGTGGGGCTTGATGTTCCCTCTAACCTCTGTGCGTGTGCGCGCACGCCAGAGAGAAAAAAAACAGGTAAGTTGAGAAATGTCTGCGCACACCAATAAAACAAACTGTTCTTGTCCAAAGTTCATTCACATGCCACAATGCGCACAATTGAGAATTTAAATCGTCAAACTTTGCACAACACGAAAATGTACTCACGCAGACTAGAAAGAATTAGAGAGAACATTGATTTGGGGAGGGGGTGGGTTCTAACTGTAACAACAACAAAAATACCCACCAAAAATCTATGCCCTTGGGATTTCCAAGTTACTAAGTTCTGCTTTCCTCTTTTTGACCCATGGTTAAATGAATATCTATTTATAGCCTTTTTGATCCATGGTTGAATGAGTATATATTTATAGCCTTTTGACCCATGGTTAAATGAGTATCTATTTATAGCCTTTTGACCCATGGTTGAATGAGTATCAATTTATAGCCTTTTGACCCATGGTTGAATGAGTATCAATTTATAGCCTTTTGACCCATGGTTGAATGAGTATCAATTTATAGCCTTTTGACCCATGGTTGAATGAGTATCAATTTATAGCCTTTTGACCCATGGTTGAATGAGTATCAATTTATAGCCTTTTGACCCATGGTTGAATGAGTATCAATTTATAGCCTTTTGACCCATGGTTGAATGAGTATCAATTTATAGCCTTTTGACCCATGGTTGAATGAGTATCAATTTATAGCCTTTTGACCCATGGTTGAATGAGTATCAATTTATAGCCTTTTGACCCATGGTTGAATGAGTATCTATTTATAGCCTTTTTGACCCATGGTTGAATGAGTATCAATTTATAGCCTTTTGACCCATGGTTGAATGAGTATCAACACCTATTTATAGCCTTTTGTACTCTTACATAGTTGAATGACGTCATGCGTGATCAATGCGCAAACAACGATGGTTGAATGAAGTTAATCAAGGTTTTAGCAAGGAAGGATATCGCGTTGATGGCGTACGGTGTATGTACTTACAGGTGACAATGAATGACGTAGCCCGTGACGTCATATATTTTGAAGTGTTTTCACCTGTGTGTTGTGCGAGATTTGTAATCACGACGACACTGGTTCAAGACCCATGGCTGGCTCAGGTGTATTTGCGACTCTTACAGTACGTTTCCATGTGTACGTCATGTGTGTGTTATGATTATATGAAGTTAAACTAAGGTGTTTCCATGTGTGTGTTATGCGAGAGGCGTATTGCGTGTTTCCATGTGTGTGTGTTATGCGAGATGCGTATTGCCCCTGTTTTCATGTGTGTGTTATGCGAGATGCGTATTGCCTGTTTTCATGTGTGTTATGCGAGATGCGTATTGTCTGTTTCCATGTGTGTGTTATGAGAGATGCGTATTGTCTGTTTCCATGTGTGTGTTTATGAGAGATGCGTATTGTCTGTTTCCATGTGTGTGTTATGAGAGATGTATTGTCTGTTTCTATGTGTGTGTTATGAGAGATGCGTACTGTCTGTTTCTATGTGTGTGTTATGTGAGATGCGTATTGCCTGTTTCCATGTATGTGTTATGAGAGATGCGTATTGTCTGTTTCCATGTGTGTGTTATGAGAGATGCGTATTGTCTGTTTCCATGTGTGTTATGTGAGATGTGTATTGCCTGTTTCCATGTGTGCGTTATGTGAGATGCGTATTGCCTGTTTCCATGTGTGTGTTATGTGAGATGCGTATTACGTGTTTCCATGTGTGTTATGTGAGATGCGTATTGCCTGTTTCCATGTGTGTGTTATGCGAGATGCGTATTGCCTGTTTCCATGTGTGTATTATGCGTGATGCGTATTGCCTGCTCCATGTGTGTGTTATGCATTATGCGTATTGTCTGTTTCCATGTGTGTGTTATGCGATATGCGTATTGTCTGTTTCCATGTGTGTGTTATGCGAGATGCGTATTGCCTGTTTCCATGATGTGTTATGCGAGATTATTGCCTGTTTCCAGTTATGCGTATTGCCTGTTTCCTGTTTCTGTTTCCATGTGTGTGTTATGCGAGATGCGTATTGCCTGTTTCCATGTGTGTGTTATGCGAGATGCGTATTGCCTGTTTCCATGGAGATGCGTATTGCCTGTTTCCATGTGTGTTATACGAAATGCGTATTGCCTGTTTCCATGTGTGTTATACGAAATGCGTATTGCTGTTTCCATGTGTGTGTGTGTTATTGAGATGCGTATTGCCTGTTTCCATGTGTGTGTTATACGAGATGTGTATTGCCTGTTTCCATGTGTGTGTTATACGAAATGCGTATTGCCTGTTTCCATGTGTGTGTTATGCGAGATACGTATTGCCTGTTTCCATGTGCGTGTTATGTGAGATGCGTATTGCCTGTTTCCATGTGTGTGTTATGCGAGATGCATATTGCCTGTTTCCATGTGTGTGTTATGCGAGATGCGTATTGCCTGTTTCCATGTGTGTTATGCGAGATGCTTGTAGTTTTTCTAGGCATAAGGTATACGCTTGTAGTTTTCTAGGCACATGGTATACGCTTGTAGTTTTAGAGGCATATAATATACACTTGAATAAGTACCCAGCTGTAGGTAGAATGAAATCTCGTTACGAGTGTTAGCACGAAAAGGTTTACGTACTGTTCGTTCCCACGGGAGTTGAGAAGGATTTTGAATGAAATGGCCTGTTGGGGGGGGGGGGGGGGAATAATGATGTACAATCGGTGAGCCTGCACTTGTGCGGGTGTTCGGACTGTAGCAAGATGAAAGATAAGCGACGGAAGGAACAAACGTCCACCGTCGAGGTAAGCT
>JAXRKP010000571.1:220000-230000 GCA_037039925.1 Doris montereyensis
TTTGGAGATCAAAACCCGGGAGGATTACATCACAAACATTGGATTCGATTCCAGGGCAGTCAGTACGTTATGGTTACCCAACCGGCTGTCATATCTCACACTTTGTGCAGGGAATAATCGTCTGCTGTGTTCTAGGTGAGTGTAAGACTAGATATCTTTTTATGACTTTAAGAATGGGTTATGACCTGGGCAATGTTCCCTCTAAGCTGTACGCATGTGCGCGCGCACACACCAGGGAGAAAAGGTGCGCACAGTAATTGAGAAATGTCTGCGCATATCAATAACATACGACAGCACGCACAACATTTAAAAATAGATGTATTTATTTGCACATGACTTGGGATTTTATTTTATTTTTTGGTCAAACTTTGCACCACATCAAAAATGTACGAACACGGGCTACAAAAAAAATAAATCGAGGGAACATTGCACCTGGGTACCCTGTTTAAGGTTACTAGATATCTATGTTGTTGCTGCTATGTTTTAAAAAAAAAGTTGTCATCATCAAAACAATCGTCATCAAAGACAAACTCTTCTTTTCTTGGGTTTGCTGGTCACAGTCAGTCCACTTTAAGTATGTACTCAACCTTTAGTGTCATTATCACCTAGGTTACCATAACCATAAACTTCAAATCATCATCATCATCAGAAGCAGCAGCAACAGCAGCGTTGCTAACTTTTTCTCCTCATCATCATCATTATCACTAACTTCATTCTCATCATCAACATTAACTTCATCCTCGTCACCCTCATCACCACATCGTTAATCATCACTTTTACTAACACAGACTTCATCATCATCATCATGATGATCATCATCATCATCATTATTATCATCCTCATAAACATCATCGTCATCATTGTCATCATCATAAACATCATCATCATCATCCTCATTATCATCATCATCATCATCATCATCATTATCACCATCATAAACATCATCGTCATCGTCGTCATCAACACTAACAACTGTTACAGATCTAGAGTAGTGAGTTGGTCGATCTTTGTTCGCCAAAGGCTCTGTTGATAGGCCACTAAGAGCAACCACATTTTGCATGTTGCTTTAAATCACCCCAGATCGTTTTGTTTGAAAAAACATTCTGCCAAACTTGAGGTTGAATTTATGTAAACTTCATTGTTTCCCTGTCTTTGTGGGTACCATTTTCATTCAGCTAGCCCGCCATTTTGAACAGCTTATACCGGGTAATTAAAAAGTTAGAATTGTAGCTTCACGCATATCTGCGTAAACCCATGATTGAATAATAGCCTGATTTGATAATCGTACTTGCTACCACTGGGGGTCAAATGTTACGCTTGTCTATCTATGAACCTGTACGTCTCTGACTTGCTACCACCCGGGGTGAAATTTTATGCTTGCTTGTCTATCTATGAACCTGTACGTCTCTGACTTGCTACCACCCGGGGTGAAATGTTACGCTTGTCTATCTATGAACCTGTACGTCTCTAACTTGCTACCACCCGGGGTGAAATGTTATGCTTGTCTATCTATGAAGCTGTACTCCAGTCTCTGAAATGTTACTATCTATGCTTGTCTATCTATGAACCTGTACGTCTCTAACTTGCTACCACTCGGGGTGAAATGTTATGCTTGTCTATCTATGAAGCTGTACGTCTCTAACTTGCTACTACTCGGGGTGAAATGTTATGCTTGTCTATCTATGAAGCTGTACGTCTCTAACTTGCTACCAGTCGGGGTGAAATGTTATGCTTGTCTATCTATGAAGCTGTACGTCTCTAACTTGCTACCACCCGGGGTGAAATGTTACGCTTGTCTATCTATGAAGCTGTACGTCTCTAACTTGCTACTACTCGGGGTGAAATGTTATGCTTGTCTATCTATGAAGCTGTACGTCTCTAACTTGCTACCAGTCGGGGTGAAATGTTACGCTTGTCTATCTATGAAGCTGCACGTCTCTAACTTGCTACCACCCGGGGTGAAATGTTATGCTTGTCTATCTATGAAGCTGTACGTCTCTAGCTTGCTACCAGTCGGGGGTGCAATGTTACGCTTGTCTATCTATGAAGCTGCACGTCTCTAACTTGCTACCAATCGGGGTGAAATATTATGCTTGGCTATCTATGTAGCTGTACGTCTCTAGCTTGCTAGTACTCGGGGTGAAATATTATGCTTGTCTATCTATGAAGCTTTACGTCTCTAACTTTGACCGTTTGTAACGCAGGAACCACTGCATCCACAACCGCCATATTTCAAATGTAGATTTTAGATATTACAAATCTTGCCATTTCAATGTCCCTTATAATGTTACTACCACGAAGTCACGAAGTGTCTTAAGAGGGGAGGGGGGCACCTGGATTAGCGAGCTTGGGACCTAAATTTTGACTTTTTGTTCTTTGCATATTCGGGCAGAACGATGATTTATCTACAAGCTTATGGCAGAAAAATGTCCATATAACGTTTTTTGGGGGTTTTTTATATCTACAATATTTTGTAGGCGAGGGTAGGTAAAAACAGCCAAAATTTTAACGTAAATTACCCTAACACTGACTGAGAAGATTGGCACTGAAAATCCCTCTAGCGACGGCTAATCGCGAATGTGGCAGCACATTTCTCATGCTTGGCTTTCAAGAACACGGCACGTCGATCAGCCGAGCCTTTTGTGACATAAGAGGTCAAGGCCAGCGTCGCGCGTATGTAAACATGCGCACAAGTATAGGAAAAGAGGAAAACACACAAAAAAATTGGTCATTTGACGGCTGTGTTCACCGCAATGCACATCTAAACCTAGTTTTACAATCCACTTTACAGTAACAATAATGCCAGAGACTGTCGAAAGAGTAAGGGGGTTTCTACAAGTAGAGTAACCCGTCTGAAGCGTTTGATTTATGTTATTTTATTTTCATTTCTTTACTTGCATTTTTCTCGAAATGTATTTTTTTCACACTAAAATTCTATCTCCTCCTTCATTTACCGACCGATTTGTATAATATTTGGCACACACGTTCATCTCGTCAATGTTAATAGAATGACGTCGGGTGTTTTTATATCTTTTAAATTTTTCGAGAAAAAAAATTTTTTGAGTAATAAAAATGCCATTTAAACAATATGTGCTATTTCCCAAAAAATATTTAAAAAAACCTATCCGAAATATCTAAAAAGTCCGACGTCATTCTTTAGATATTGAATGGAAAAAACGATCTGCACAGGTTTTGAATGATTTTATTCATAACTAAGAGAAGAGATAGATTTTGAAAATGGGGTCAAAATCTAAGATGGCGGCTGTTTCCTTAGCAACCAAGGACGCTACAAACTTTTCAATGATATAGGATGACTATATTTTGACAGTTACTCATATGTATACTAAAATCAAAAACCATAACTCAAAAGCAAAAAAAATCACTTCAGCCCCCCCCCGCCCCCCCCTCCCGGAATGCATGTAATAAAGATGATGAAACATCTTTTCCTTCCTGCTTCGTCTTTGCCCGTTTCTTCAACTTGGCTGAACGTCTCATTAAGAGCAATAAGGCGAAGGGTGAATTTTCAACAATAAAATAACTTGCTGTAGGCCAGCTCAACAAGATCTCTAATGCCACGAATCACCGCTATTAGGACATCATCATCTGAGTCGTTTGAATTTGCAGTCTGCAGAAAGAAAAAAAACAATTAAGAAAAATGCATTATTTCCCACACCAATTAGCTGTGGCATTGACGAAACCTAATGTAAGATTGTCTCTCGGGGGATGGCAATCAACATGAATGATTATTCGATGACCATCGCTACCATCATCGAATGATTATTCATGACCACCACCAACACCACCTACACCATATACACCACCAGCATCAACACCATCGCTACCATCATCGTCGTCCTCACCCTTCTCCTTCTCCTCTCCTCCTCAACATCATCAGCACAATCGAATTTACTATATTATCATCAACATTTCATTTACATAGTATCCGTCAATGAGCTACCCACATCCATTTGGATTACTGATTGGAATATAAATAACTTGATACATGCACACTGTTTGCTAAGTAGATAAATACATAATCATAGAAATATTAATCAAATTTCCTTACCTAATAATAATTTAGAACATGGCCGTCGTTCCACGGTTTCTAACAAATCGTTTGTATTTGAAATAAAAGAAAAATAGGATGCAATCAAAATGTGTCTTCGAAATGAATCGCAATCAGAGCAGTCTACCTGACGCAGATGAGCTTTGATTTGAAACGCTTGAATTTGATGAAGAAACAAAGGATGAAACGGCTCGTCAGCGCTGGAGTGTTTTCTTCAAAAAGACCCTGGACATACGGTATTTTGGAAAGAACAGTCAAGAGCGATTGCATTAAAAAGACCCTGGACATACGATCTTTTGGAAAGAAGAATCAAGAGCGATTTCATCAAAAAAAACATGGACATACGGTATTTTGGAAAGAAGAGTCAAGAGCGATTTCATCAAAAAAAAAAAACATGGACATACAAAAAGGTACGTACAGTCTTTTTGAGTCAAAGATTTCATCAAAAAGAAGAATCAAGAGCGATTTCATCAAAAAAAACATGGACATACGGTATTTTGGAAAGAAGAGTCAAGAGCGATTTCATCAAAAAAAACATGGACATACGGTCTTTTGGAAAGAAGAGTCAAGAGCGATTTCATCAAAAGACTCTGGACATACGGTCTTTTGAAAAGAAGAGTCGATTTTTTGAAAAGAAGAGTCAAGAGCGATTTCATCTTTTGGAAAGAAGAAAAGACCCTGGACGTACAGTCTTTTGGAAAGAAGAGTCAAGAGCGATTTCATCAAAAGACCCTGGACGTACGGTCACATTTTCACTTATAGGTAATTGAATTCTCAGTTCTTTCAGAGCTGCTTCTAGATATACAGTGAACATGACTGGTCTGGTGCTGTCTCCTTGCAAAGTGCTGATTGTCGTTCTAATTTTCACTGATTCCCGTCCATACATAAAGCTCAGGGTTGCATCTGTACGCAGTGTCCGTATCGGTTTATTGTGATCGTTTTCTGGGAAAAAATCCCCAATGTCGATTCCTAGTAAAGCAAAGTTTTCTTTGTATTTTTCTGTTCATGCTTTTAGCCATTGATGAGCCCACACTACGTCACTGGTGCTTGTGTTGGTTGTGAACCCACTTTGTGACGGGGATAGCCATCGATGAGCTCACACTACGTCACTGGTGCTTGTGTTGATTGTGAACCCACTTTGTGACGGGGATAGCCATCGATGAGCTCACACTACGTCACTGGTGCTTGTGTTGGTTGTGAACCCACTTTGTGACAGGGATAGCCATCGATGAGCTCACACTACGTCACTGGTGCTTGTGTTGGTTGTGAACCCACTTTGTGATGAGGATAGCTACTCTTCCATGTTTGGTTTTATTCTCTTCAGTGTGATTATAGTAAGAAGCTTTCGTAAGGTTGGTAGGAAGATAATGACATACGATGATATGAATGCCCCATAGGAACAAATACAAGGAATAGACAGGAAAAATTCTGGCCACCATGGGGATTGAACACGCGACTCGCCATGAAAGAAAGCGTGCTACCAACCGAGCTAAGTACTTATGTCATTACCTTCACTTCCGACACACCCCTTACCTCGCTGTCTGTCCTCATCTACGCCAGGTGGATAACAGCACGATTGGGGTCTAATATTTTGAAGTGCTCCTTTCTTTTTGTTTGTTTTGTTTAATGATATTAGTATCCCCGATCTGATGTCAAGATGATCTCTTTGAACAAACATATTGGTAAACATGTCAGCAATAATCGTTTGTTGATCCTCTGTGAGGCAAATTGGGTTATTCTACCTTTGTGGTGTCAAACTGCGGCCGCTCTGTTATTCCGAAGTTGAATGGCTGCGGTCACTTCAACTCTACTGATAGGTTCGTCTAGTTCCGGGTTTCTACTTTCAAGGGGTTCGATTTCTGATTCTCCCTCGTATTTCTTTTCAAATTATTCATTTATCTTGTTAGTAATTGCTTTGTCGTCATACAATATTCTACCATTCTCATTTGATAAATTACCAATTTGTGCATTCGTTTTTTTGTTTTATGTTCCTTACTGCTTTGTACATTTTCATGTTGTCTGGTGCTTGTTGAATTTCCACAGTCACGTTATCTATTTTCTTTATGTAGTTTTTAAGAGACTGTGCCTTTATTTGGTGCATGGCTTTGCTTCTGTCAGTCTTCCATTTTTTTTTTTGTTTCTGTTTTGCTGCTGTTACTATTCATTCTCATTTGCTTCCGTTGGCCTGAGAATTTTGATAAAATTGGGCAATACTATTCTCTTTTTTGTTTTTTATGCAATAATTTTGGCATGGTCTTTTCTTTAGTGGCTTCTCTAGTGCTCAGTGCTAGTTTATCGAATATAATGTTTGGTCTTGTTTCCGATGACATCTTCGAGCACTTTATTTAGTTGCAAGATTGTTTTGGAATGCTTATCGGACAGACTCGTCTCGAAGGCTTGTACAACCGGACGTTGCTTTTGGTCGTCATTGATATGTATGTTTGGGTGTCTGTTTCCATGGTTCTAAATTTGGTTACCAATAGACTATGGTCTGTGTTTGTATGTGTTCCTACATGCCTCCTTGAGTCTTTTAAATGTCTCCTATATCGGTCCCTGATTATGATATAGTCTATTTGTTTGAATATCTTGGCCATGTTGTTTTCTGATGATTTGAACACTCCTTCCCAAGTTGCTATGTGTCGAGAGGAATGTTTGAAAAATGTGTTCGTGATGAAAACTTTGTTTTCAATAAAGAAATCGATGAGGTGTTGACCGTTGTCATTTCTTTTAGCTTTCGTGTGTTTTCCTGAGCAGTTTTTTCCTTCTTGCTTTTCTCCGATCTTAGAATTGAAATCACCAGCAATGACGATGTTTCCGTTGGTGTGTTCTCTAATAATCTTTGTAAGGTCGTTGACAATTTCTTCTCTTCCCTCTGTGTTTTTGTTTGTTGTGATTGTCGTTGACAATTTCTTCTCTTCCCTCTGTGTTTTTGTTTGTTGTGATTGTCGTTGACAATTTCTTCTCTTCCCTCTGTGTTTTTGTTTGTTGTGATTGTCGTTGACAATTTCTTCTCTTCCTCTTTTTTTGTTGTTGTTGTGATTGTCGTTGACAATTTCTTCTCTTCCCTCTGTGTTTTTGTTTGTTGTGATTGTCGTTGGCAGTTTCTTCTCTTCTTGTGTTTTGTCGTTGGCAAATGCGTACTGATAATGAGGGTTGCTTTTTGTCTACACTTTGGCTACTAGATGGGTTTAAAAAAAAAAATAATTTCAACACGGCCAGTCTCTCATCCTTTACATACCGGTGAGATTCAATAAGGTGTGTTAATCTTTTTGATATAAGGAAACCCAAACCTCCTTGTCTCTTTGTGTGTTCGTATTCTATCCCTTCGATTCTTTCATAGGTCGAGTTTCTATTTTATTATTTCTTTTGCTATGTTGTTTCTTTTCACTGTTCAGTGCCGGTGAAATTCCTGTCACATGGAACGTTGTGATATTCATACTGGAGTAAGTAAGATTCGTTGGCATGAGCTTTGGTGTAGATACACTGCGACGCACTCTTAGTGAACCTGTAAGAATGGTAACAATCGAGAATAGGTCATTATTGAAACGTAACACTAATATTTACATGAAATCATTAAAATCGAATGGTCATCATAAATCCATGAAACTTAAGATTAATATTTACATGAAATCATTAAAATCATCGAATGGTCATCATAAATCCATTGTTAGAAAAGTGACTCCAGGACTAAAACAAAGTATAGGTATACAAGATGTAGACAGAAAACGGTGTCAGTAATACATAGTATAGATGGTAGTCGTAAACAAAGTATACATATCCACGATGTAGAAAGAACGAAGTTACTGCATTTGATACTTGACTTTTCGAGTTGGTCTGTGCACTTGATACTTGACTTTTCGAGTTGGTCTGTGCACTTGATACTTGACTTTTCGAGTTGATCTGTGCACTTGATACTTGACTTTTGAGTTAATCTGTGCACTTGATACTTGACTTTTCGAGTTGGTCTGTGCACTTGATACTTGACTTTTCGAGTTAATCTGTGCACTTGATACTTGACTTTTCGAGTTGATCTGTACACTTGATACTTGACTTTTGGAGTTAATCTGTGTAATTTGATACTTGACTTTTCGAGTTGGTCTGTGCACTTGATACTTGACTTTTTGGAGTTAATCTGTGCACTTGATACTTGACTTTTCGAGTTGATCTGCGCACTTGATACTTGACTTTTCGAGTTGATCTGTGCACTTGATACTTGACTTTCGCCTTTGGAGTTAATCTGTGCACTTGATACTTGACTTTTGAGTTAATCTGTGCACTTGATACTTGACTTTTCGAGTTGGTCTGTGCACTTGATACTTGACTTTTGGAGTTAATCTGTGCACTTGATATGACTTTTCGAGTTGATTTGTGCACTTGATACTTGGCTTTTCGAGTTGGTTCTGCTTGATACTTGACTTGATACTTGACTTGACTTTTCGAGTTGGTCTGTGCACTTGATACTTGACTTTTCGAGTTGATCTGTGCACTTGATACTTGACTTTTCGAGTTGGTCTGTGCACTTGATACTTGACTTTTCGAGTTGGTCTGTGCACTTGATACTTGACTTTTCGAGTTAATCTGTGCACTTGATACTTGACTTTTCGAGTTGGTTACTGTACTTGATACTTGACTTTTCTAATTGGTTACTGCACTTGATACTTGACTTTTTAAATTGATCTACTGCACTTGATACTTGACTTTTTAAATTGGTTACTGCACTTGATACTTGACTTTTAAATTGGTTACTGCACTTGATACTTGGACTTTTCTAATTGGTTACTGTACACTTGATACTTGATTTTTCAATTGGTTACTGCACTTGATACTTGACTTTTCTAATTGGTTACTGCACTTGATACTTGACTTTTCTAATTGGTTACTGCACTTGATACTTGACTTTTTCTAATTGGTTACTGCACTTGATACTTGCTTTCTAATTGGTTACTGCACTTGATATTTGACTTTCTAATTGGTTACTCCACTTGGATACTTGACTTTTCTAATTGGTTACTGCACTTGATACTTGGACTTTTCTAATTGGTTACTGCACTTGATATTTGACTTTTTCTAATTTTACTGCACTCGATATTTGACCTTTTGAGTTGGTTACTGCACTTCATATTTGACTTTTCGAGTTGATTACTGCACTTGATACTTGACTTTTCTAATTGGTTACTGCACTTGATACTTGACTTTCCTAATTGGTTACTGCACTCGATACTTGACTTTTCGAGTTGGTCTGTGCACTTGATACTTGACTTTCCTAATTGGTTACTGCAATCGATATTTGACTTTTCTAATTGGTTACTGCACTTGATACTTGATTTTTCTAATTGGTTACTTGATACTTGGGACTTTTCTAATTGGTTACTTGCCTTTGACTTTTCTAATTGGTTACTGCACTTGATACTTGACTTTTCTTGATAATTCCTAATTGGTTACTGCACTGATAATTGACTTTTCTTTCTAATTGATTAACTCTGTTCCCCCAAAATGCAAGTTTTTATTGGTTATTTTATTTTATCCACACTTTTAAATAAGGTTACTGTTGGTAGGATTTCTTTAATTTTGACCTGACTGCCCTCTAAACAGCCAATGGATGTTTAACGTGCACAAAATGCTGTGATCTGCACACTGACATCCTTTATATCGTCTGTATCCGATGGGTCTAATTGGTGTCAATCCACCGATATTTGAACCAGGTGGAGCACTTGGTTTTACTTTTCAAAAAAATCGAGAAAACTTTTCTAATCAACAGCCACGGAATATTTGACTTTTCTAATTGGTTGAGAGCACTTGATCTTGCTTTTCTGGAGTTTAGGTGAAGATGTTGATTGTTCTTTTATTTGACTTTCGAGTTGATTACTGCACACAAACGTAGACTTTTCCTAAGGTTACTGACTTGATACTTGACCTATCCCCATCGGAGACGAG
>JAXRKP010000571.1:240000-245000 GCA_037039925.1 Doris montereyensis
TTGGACTCCGAAATGATTGTTTTGCTTCATTACATAAATAGTTGGACTCCAAGTGATTGATTTCATTACATAAATAGTTGGACTCTGAAATGATTGTTGCTTCATTACATAAATAGTTGGACTCGAAGGGGAAATGATTGTTGCTTCATTACACTAAAAAGTTGAACTTTCAAAATGATTGTTGCTTCATTACATAAATAGTTGACTCAGAAATGATTGTTGCTTCATTACACAAATAGTTGGACTCCGAAATGATTGTTGCTTTATTACACAAATAGTTGGACTCCAAAGGTTTGTTGCTTCATTACACAAATAGTTGACTCCGAAATGATTGTTGCTTCATTACATAAATAGTTGGATTCCGAAATGATTGTTCGTCTCACACAGGTGTTTGATTTGGACTCTGAAATGATTGTTGCTTCATTCATAAATAGTTGGAAAAAATATCCTTACATAAATAGTTGGGGTGTCAAATGATTTTTGCTTCATTCACAAATAGTTATAAAAATTGTTGCTTTATTAACTTCGGACTCAGAAATTCCATGGATCTATTACACAGTTGACTCCAAAAATTGCTTCATTACATAAATAGTTGGACTCCGAAATGATTGTTGCTTCATTACATAAATAGTTGGGTTGAAATATGAGCTTTATAGTTGGACTCCGGATGATTGTTGCTTCATTACATAAAAGTTGGACTCCGAAATATTGTTGCTTCATTATCTATAGTTGGACTCTGAAATGATTGCTGCAATTACATAAATAGTTGGACTCCGAAATGGGCCCTTCATTGCCCAGTTGGAGCCAAAATGATTGTTGGAATGGAATGATTGTTGCTTTATTACACAAATAGACTCCAATGATTGACAAAGACACAAATAGTCTGACTCCGAAATGATTGTTGCTTCATACTCACAAATAGTTGGACTCCGAAATGATTGTTGCTCCATTTGCAGTTGGACTCGAAATGAGGTTGCGCCACTCCACACAGGTGTTGAATGGACACCAGCTTTCACAGGAAAACAATATTTACGGGGTGTGAATCTCAAAACTTAGAAACCTTCCAAACTGTGTCACATACTCGGTGTTGAAAGATTACAATATTATTTGGTTGAAATATGGCTTTACAACTGGAATGCGCATTAAACATGAATAATTAAACTACCGGCACCGAAGATCGGACCTTTATCCATCTGATTGTAACAAGATAAGTAGGAAGTGCTGTCAAGTTTGATTTGATTTGATGTGTCGAAGTGAAATGCCAACACAGGAGCTCATAAAAGTCAGGCACATTGAAATCTGAATCGCTAAAACTTTCAAATCACGGTGTTGAGAATAAAGATCCAATTTACACCGAAGTCAGCTGATTGTAACAATACAAGAAGTAGGAAGTGCTTCAATAGTTTGATTTGATTTGATGTTAAACACATCTTCAAAAAGATCAATTTGTCAGCTATGAGAAAAAAGATCCAATTTGTCAGCTATGAGAATAAAGATCCAATTTGTCAGCTTTGAGTCTCAGTGACATCAATTTGTCAGCGTCTCAGTGACATCGCAGTTTAGTCTTTTGATCTGCACCTACAGTTCTCGCAGTTGGAAGCAAACTTCGAGGCTATAACTGCTTTTGATCTGAATAGTCTGTAAAAAAAAATAAAAAATCCAATATTTCAGCGGTTCCGCGACAGCTCAGCTTAAGACTAAGTTCACGCTAAACTCGGCAAGTTGCCGTCAGCCAGCTGCCGTCGGCAACTTGGTGCCATGCAGTGTTTACGGTAGAGCCGGCAGTTGCTGTCCGGAAAATTGATGCCACACTTGGAGGGAAAACATGGCGCTTTCCAGGAGGAAGAAACGAATATTGCTGTGGTGGATTTTACAAAAACCGATTATTGAAACGGAACTCTGGAAAATATGGCGTTCCCCCAATTCACCGCCATCGTAGCATGCATGGGGAATACCCTTATTTAATTCCACAAGTGATGGACGATGCCCAGAAATGTGTAGATTACATACGGATGCGACCAGAGACTTTTCGATGCAATAGACGGAAAGCATATTCACCTAAAAGCGCCATTTAATTCCGGATCGAAATACTACAATTACAAAGGATATCACTCCATTGTTTTGGTGGCAATCGTAGATGCAAAATAAAGATTTCTTGGGGAGATGTAGATGTAGGTGCTTACGGAAGTCGCAGCGACGGTGGTATCCTGCAAGAATCGCCTTTTGGGAGATTGTTGTCTGAAAACAAACTTCAGCTACCAAAACCTGCAAAGATCCCAAACACTAACATTGACCTACCCTTTGCATTTGTGGGAGATGAAGCTTTCCCTCTACTTCAAAACATCATGAGACCATTCCCAAGACGCAATTTGATTTATGAAAAGCGCATTTTTAATTACAGACTTTCACGAGCTCGGAGACAAATGGAATGCACTTTTGGGGTGGCTTCTAGCATGTGGCGCTTTTTGCGGAAGCCAATAGAGGTGCCAATAGACTTTGCAATTGACATTGTGAAAGCTGTCTGTGTACTGCACAACTTTGTTCAAAACAATCTGAACGCGCACTGCTTCCAGATGTAGAGCAGAACAACTTCAAATTGACAGAACTGCCGGCAAACAATGCAAGAGCAAGCTGTCATGTAACGCCAGGGAGAAATACTTTGATGGCGTATTTCACATCACAATCTGGGAGTCTGCCTTGGCAGAATGAAATGATCTGAAACTGGTGTAATGGTGTAGTAGTAAATATGTGACACATCAGCCAAACATGACAACATTATCACAAAGATGTTATGATTACAATGTGCCACTCACCTGACTCATTCGTGGTGCACGCACACACACACACACACACGCACATACACACACACACACACACACACACACACACAATTATTGACTAAGCAAATAAATAGTTGGTTGTTATGTGGTTGTTGTTGTTTATTTGTTTTGTTTTGTTTTGTTTTTTGTGTGTGGATTTTTGTGTTTTTCATTATTTTGTTGTAGTTTGTTGTTGTTGATTAAAGATTTGGGGGGGGGGGGGGGATAGAAGAATTTCGACCTTTGTCAACCTGTGGACAGCTATGATAAGCTTTCTTTCGTCCATTTTGGCGGGAATTAACTGCGAATCAAGGGCATCCGCTGTGTTGGTATGGTGGGAAGTACTTCCCTTGGACCATCCAGCCGTTTGTTTTGTGTGCACACGACAAAGCAAATTGCTGGCTGACGTCAGCTGGCGTGTGCTGACGGCAGCTATGTACATGTACCACCAGCTTTCATGGCGGGAAAGAAGATACGGGCGTGACGACAGATTGTGCCGGTTGCTGCCAGCAAAAACTGGCTGGGCTTCTTAGCGTGAACGTAGCCTATGTCTTTTGGTCTGCACCTTCCGTTCTCGCAGTTGAAAGCAAACGTCGAGGCTATAACTGCTTTTGGTCTGAACAGTCTATAAGAATAACGATCCAACATTTCAGCATCTAAATGTAATGAATGCATCTTAATTAAGGCTTTTTTGGGCTGTATGCGCCCGGGAAGTTGTAGCAAAATACAAACTTTTAAGTCGCCAGAAACTGGAGTTGCCTGTGCCCACGGTGCTTCTTTTATCATTGTTTTACAGTTAGGCGACTAAACAGTTGAATGCAATAAAGATTGCCCTGTGCGCGCCTCCCCCTAAGACTTTATCTCATCGTAGTATTTATCGCTTAAAAACGTAAGTGGCCGTTGCCAACTTCATGCCACTTTGAGCGGCGACCCCAGCACTTCAAACGATTCGATTATTGCCATTGTGGGGCACGCGAGCATACCGGAAAGGACACCAATTACTAAAAGTTAACTCATGACGGTAACTTTACAAATTATACTGTTTATAAATGAGCATGCAAATGAGATAGTAACGAAGTCTTTGATCTCATAATGATTTATTCATTGTGTATGGGTGAGTAGAATAATGAAGGAACGATGTAAATAATGATAAGGAATGAAAATTAATGAACGAATAAATATATGAATGAATGAACGAATGAATGAATGAATGAATGAATGAATGAATGAATGAATGAATGAATGAACGAAAAATGAATGAATAAATAAATGAATGAATGAATGTAAAAATAATAATGAATGATAACAATCGAATGAATGAAAGGCAATGAATGAATGATTCATTGCTCAATCAATCAATAAATCAATGTTTCAATGATGAAATAATGATATGTTATATCTATTAATTTGTTTAGAATCTTTGCATTTCTATTTGTCAAACCACGAAATATAGATTTTCCTTTGGGACAATAAAGTACTGGGTAAATCAATTGAATTGAATCAATCTCTAGAGTACAGGAGCTGAAATGAAACATCTCAAAGAAAACTAGAAACGACAAAATTAGGAGCACAACAATATTGGGTGCATATCTCTCTTTTTGTTTTTCTCTTTGAAAAGACAAAATTAGAAACACAACAATATTGAAGGAAGCATATCTCTCTTTCATGAAAACTAGAAAGACAAAATTAGAAACACAACAATATTGAAGCATATCTCTCTTTCATGACTAAAAGACGGGTGTCGTCATTTTTGGTGTTCTGGGGATCTGAATATTCCAAGTTTAAGGTGTTTGCCTCTCAATCTGAATAGGTCCGTGGATTGGTGTTCCCCGCCGTAAATCTGACATTTTCTCGAGTTTTCGGTAAAAGCTACTTTTTCGTCTCCTCAATTTCCATGATTGCTCTATTTTTTCTCCGTCAATTTCCATGATTGCTCTATTTCGTCCTCCGTCAATTTCCATAGATTGCTGTATTTCGTCTCCGTCAATTTCCATAATTGCTCTATTTCGTCTCCGTCAATTTCCATGATTGCTCTTTTGTCTCCATCAATTTCCATGATTTTATATTTTTGTCTCCGTCAGTTTCCTGATTGCTCTATTTCGTCTCCGTCAATTTCCATGATTGCTCTATTTAGTCTCCGTCAATTTCCATTATTGCTCTATTTCGTCCCCATCAATTTCC
>JAXRKP010000571.1:255000-269156 GCA_037039925.1 Doris montereyensis
TCTCTCTATCCCTCTCTCTCCTCCGTCTTTATCCATCTCTCCCTCCCTCTTTATCCCTCTCTCCTCCCTGTCTATCCCTCTCTCCTCACTCCCTCTCTATCCTCTCTATCCCCTGTCTATCCCTCTCTCACTCCTCTCTATCCCTTTCACTCCCTCTCTATCCCTCTCTCATTCCTCTCTCAACTCCCTCTCTATCCCTGTCTCACCCCCTCTATCTCTCTATCCTCTCAATCCCCTCTCACTCTCTCATCCCTCTCTCTCTATCCCTCTCTCTCCTATCTCTCTCTCCTCCCTGTCTATCCCTCTCTCACTCTCTCTCTATCCCTCTCTCATTCCTCTTTATCCATCTCTCACTCTCTCTTTATCCCTCTTTCACTCTCTCTCTATCCTCTCACTCCCTCTTTATCCCTCTCTCACTCCGTCTTTATCCATCTCTCATTACCTCTTTATCCCTCTTTCACTCACTCTCTATCTCTCTCACTCCCTTTATCCCTCTTTCACTCACTCTCTATCTCTCTCACTCCTCTTTATCCCTCTCTCACTCCCTCTCTCTCTCTCTCATTACCTCTCTATCCCTCTCTCACTCTCTCTCTCTCACACAGACACAAACCTACCCACCCTCTCTCTCTCTCTCACCACACACACACATACCTACCCACCCACCCACACACAGACACACCACACACACACACACATACACACTATCGCGCTCGCTCTCACTCCATCTCTATCCCTCTCGTGAAAGTCGCTGGCCCGACTCTATTGATGGCCAAAGATTTGTTTTCTGTCTCGTCTTTGTTCGTATGGGGCTTTAATATTATTCATGTCATTGTTCATCTCAAAAATATATGGTACATCAACGTTAAAACGTGAGTGTGTAAAATATTAATTAAAATACGAATTCGTTCCTCCAAATCAGTAATAATTATATGCTATAGTATACATGTATCTCATATTATATATCTCTATTATGACTATCACTTGTGAGTACATGGAGTAGGTTTCAGTAACGAGACAGTTTGAAATAATTTTAGCACACACCCACAACTAAGGTGATAGTAGGGTGTTAGGTAGGATTTCTTTTTAAAGTTTGCCCACACTGCCCTTTGAACGGCTAAACTGCCAATAACAATAATAATAATAATGCAAACAATAAAATAATAATAATAATGCAAATAATAATAATAATAATAATAATAATAATAATAATAATAATAATAATAATAATAATAATAATAATAATAATAATAATAATAATAATAATAATAATAATAATAATAATAATAATAATAATAATAATAATAATAATAATAATAATAATAATAATAATAATAATAATAATAATAATAATAATAATAATAATAATAATAATAATAATAATAATAATAATAATAATAATAATAATAATAATAATAATAATAATAATAATAATAATAATAATAATAATAATAATAATAATAATAATAATAATAATAATAATAATAATAATAATAATAATAATAATAATAATAATAATGAAATAATAATAATAATAATAATAATAATAATAATAATAATAATAATAATAATAATAATGATAATAACAATAATAATAATTCATAGATACATAGTAAAAATATGAGCAATATAGATATAAAAGTGTATGGTACATGAATTAAAATCGCATAATTAAAAAACATTTACTTTTCTTCTAAGACGCATCGCATGAGGTATGTTTTCATGTGATTTTAAAGGTGTCTTCCGACGTGGCCTTTGTGGAGTGGTCGGGGGGTGGGGGATATTTCAGGGTTTCATGAAAAGGGAGGGGGAAAGGGAGAAGGAGGGAGGTGGGGGTTCGACTGTAGGTTGGCAGATTCATGTACGATTTTGAATGCACCTTTTGGGGCAGACAATTTGGAACGTTCTGACATAATAATATTGGTGAAAGGATACATAGTCCAAAAACAAATAATAATTGAGAACCACTGAGTTATCTAGTCCCAGATTTTGCCCGACTAGTTAAATAATGTATTGGAATATATTTTAAAGTACAAACCACACCCATACACACACACACACACACACACACACACACACACACACGCACACTCACCTCCACCTTACCCCACCCAGCCCTCCTGATCCTAGGTACAGGCTGAATTAGAGGTGATGTAGCTGAAACCGTAGTGTTGTCAGCTTGTAATCACGACGACACCGGTTCAAGCATCACCGCTGGCACAGATGGAGGTTTTATTTTCACAACGTTGTACCCTAAGGAAAAGTATTTCTTGTCAGAGTGTCTGTACGAAAAACTTAACGCTTGTGTGCTGTTTGCTCCCACGGGAGTTGAGAAGGATTTTGAATGGAATGGCCTGGTGGGGGGATACAAGATGTCCAGTGAGTGAGCCTGCACTTGTGCGAGGATACAGCCTATAAATCCATCTTTATCCTTAGTCTCTGGTATCCTCATAATATTGATCATGGTGACCGGAAAAGCAGCAGGCAGCTCTTGTGACTTGTCATGTTAAGAGACTTGACTTGTTATGTTAAGAGTAGGCAGGTAATGTGACTTGTTATGTTAAGAGTAGGCAGGTAATGTGACTTGTTATGTTAAGAGTAGGCAGGTAATGTGACTTGTTATGTTAAGAGTAGGCAGGTAATGTGACTTGTTATGTTAAGAGTAGGCAGGTAATGTGACTTGTTATGTTAAGAGTAGGCAGGTAATGTGACTTGTCATGTTAAGAGTAGGCAGGTAATGTGACTTGTTATGTTAAGAGTAGGCAGGTAATGTGACTTGTTATGTTAAGAGTAGGCAGGTAATGTGACTTGTTATGTTAAGAGTAGGCGGTAATGTGACTTGTTATGTTAAGAGTAGGCGGTAATGTGACTTGTTATGTTAAGAGTAGGCATGTCATGTCACTTGTTATGTTAAGGTTAGGAAAGCCATAATAAACATTGTTCAGGTCCCAATCCAAAGCTGCAGATCCCCGCTCATATGAGAATTATTATTTGATTTGATTTAACCACATCCACAACACAACTAAAGTGATCTCGAGTTTTTTGAAGGATTTTATAATTTTGCCCTGACTGCCCTGTAAACAGCCATTGGATCTTTAACGTGCGTAGAGTGTTGTGATCTGCACACGGGATCTCCTTTCTATCATCCGTCTCCGATGGGACTAGGTGTCGATCCACCTACCTGGACCAGCGGGATAGATTTTGCTCGAAAAATCTCGAGATATTTTTTCTTCAACCATCGGTGAGTCTCGAATCCATGACCTTTTGGTTGAGAAGCCAACATCTTACCTCTGGACTACCGAGTGGAGGACAATGTCATGCAAAAAGGAAATCGTTGGCAAGGTCGCAGGTAGACTACAAGATTCCGATGATGTCCACGACAAATAATTAATTGGTGGGGTATTCGCAACACACAGGTATCACACCATCTCATGAAATGTCAAACACACAATCAACCTTTAAAAAAGGTGATCAAAATACAAATTCGCCGACTGAACTTTCTCTAACGCCGCACCCACAGTCTGGAACTCAAGAAGCCAAAAACTCTACTAGCTACACAACTTTTAAATGAACGTCTTAAAACAGAATTAATCCGGCTAGAGTGTTATTGATATTAAACCTTTTCATCGCTTGTATGCAATTGTGTGATTTCCGTGAAGCACCTTAGAGCACGTCAAATGGATTAACTGAGCTATACGTGTGACGTATTAGGATGCAAGCATATGCCCGTAAATGATGTTGGATTGTGGTTTTTCTTTCTTATAAAGCTGTGTCTCGTGAACTTTGACGGATGTCGACTCAGAATCCACTCTATCGGTTACGGCTGATGTCCAATACGATTATTAGATCAACTTACTACTAGGGATATTACGAAGGAGCCACAGTGGAGTGATGTCAATTAATGTGATCACATTGTGTGATGCCGGAGGTATTACTTAGATCTAGATTCTAAATATTTCTTGTTTGTTGTCTGACGAAGGGTTATACCCGAAACGTCACGTGTTTGTTCTGTCTTTATTAGTGGAGTTGTCACTTATTGTCTACTAGGGATATTGAAGCTATGCGGGCTTTTCTTATTGTAATGACCCGCATTCGAGAAATAAGATCTAATAACAATAAAAAGTTTCATGGATGGCAGGCAAAACAATCTTTTCCAAATCAGATTAAAATACTCATTTGACTCAAGAGTTGATTTGCTCAGAACGTAAAGCAGACTATTTGAACTCTACGTGCGAAATGTGGAGGTTGTGGGTGCAGTGGTTCAAGTAAGATTTGTAAGTTGCACACTGATGTCAAGTAAGATTTGTAGTCAAAGTTAAAGACGTCGAGCTTTATCATATTACACCCTAAGATTTGGGTGATGTCAAGTAAGATTTGTAGATTGCACACTGATGTCAAGTAAGATTTGTAGATTGCACACTGATGTCAAGTAAGATTTGTAGATTGGACACTGATGTCAAGTAAGATTTGTAGATTGCACACTGATGTCAAGTAAGATTTGTAGATTGCACACTGATGTCAAGTAAGATTTGTAGATTGCACACTGATGTCAAGTAAGATTTGTAGATTGCACACTGATGTCATTTAAGATGTCATTGAAGATTTGTAGATTGCACACTGATGTCAAGTAAGATTTGTAGATTGCACACTGATGTCATGTCATTTAAGATTTGTAGATTGCACACTGATGTCAAGTAAGATTTGTAGATTGCACACTGATGTCATTTAAGATTTGTAGATTGCACACTGATGTCAAGTAAGATTTGTAGATTGCACACTGATGTCAAGTAAGATTTGTAGATTGCACACTGATGTCATTTAAGATTTGTAGATTGCACACTGATGTCAAGTAAGATTTGTAGATTGCACACTGATGTCAAGTAAGATTTGTAGATTGCACACTGATGTAAGATTTGTAGATTGGACACTGATGTCATTTAAGATTTGTGATTCATTTAAGATTTGTAGATTGCACACTGATGTCATTTAAGATTTGTAGATTGCACACTGATGTCAAGTAAGATTTGTAGATTGCACACTGATGTCAAGTAAGATTTGTAGATTGCACACTGATGTCATTTAAGATTTGTAGATTGGACACTGTGATGTTGTAAAAGACCTAACTTGCAGAAGATGGGTTTAACTCATTTTTGGGTTTGGGGAATGGATGAAAATTAGGAGAACATGAGTTTGAAACTACGCTTGATTTGCTTAGTGAGGGATAAGAATGCATGGTCGGTCGCACGTAATCAATGATGGGGTTTGAGTTAATAGGGGTGTGTATATTGATGGTTGGGTTGTATAGGATTATAATTATGTTTTTTGGGTAAGGGGGGGATATGGTGTGTATTGGTTTAAGGTTGGATGGGTGGAAGTGTAGGTTTTGTTTGGGAGGGGGCTTTGATGTTGGTAGGGGGTGGTTTGGTAAGGGTTTGGTTGGTTTGGATGGGTTATGGTTTGTATTGTGTTTAGGTAGGGGTTAGGATGGTATTTATTGATGGGGAATTGATTTATTTTTAGTGTTGGGGGTGAAAGGTGTGTGGTTGGTAGCGTTGTGAATTTTGAAGGGGGTGTGGTTTGAGTATGGGAGTTTGTTTGGTGGGTGGGTGGATGTGTGTAAAGTGTATGGGAGTGATTTGGGTGTGTGGGGGATGGGGTTGTGTGTGGTGTGTTGTGTGGGTGTTTTTGTGTGTTTTGTTGGTGGTATGGGGGAATATGATATAGGGGGGAATTTTATGTGATAGGTAATAGGTTTTGGGTATTGTTTTAGATATGTTAGGATTTTGGTTGTTTTTTTAGTTTGGGGAGAGGATAGAGGGTATAATAGTTGATTGGTGGGTGGGGGGGTTTGTGGGATGTAGAGGTTTATGAGAATAATGGGATTTTAAAGGAGGGTGTGGGGGTTTGGGGGTAGGTGTTGAGGAGTAAATGGTTGGGTGTTTATAGAAATTATAGGGAGGTGATTTATGGAGATGGAGAGTGAGTGTTGGATTGGAAGGGGGTAGTGTGTGGTGGAGGGATGGTTGGGGGAGGTTGGGAGGGTTTGGTGGAGATGGTTAGGGGGGGTTGAAGGTTCTCTGGCGTGGTTTTGAGTTATATAATACTCTATCTCTATGAGAGGTTATCTTATCTTGAGAGTAGATAGTTTTATTCTTGATATTTATCTCTATCTCTATCAGTTTTTGTTGTTTGTAGTTGTTGTTGTTTTTGTTGTTTTTGTTTTTGTTTTATTTGTAGTTGATGTTGTGTTTATATATTGGGGGGTTTATGTTATATGATGGGTTTGATTGTTTGTTGTTTTGTTATGTGTTGGTTTTGAGTTAATTAGGTTATGAATTGTATTTGTTTTTTATGTGTGTTTAACTGGTCTCTCTATCATCTCACACACATGAGAATTAGTTATCTATGAGCTTTAGATGCTCTATAGAGAAGGATATATTAGGGTTAGGAATAAGGTTTGTTTGTATGGGATGGGAGGGGGGATAGATAGAAGAGGGGTGAGTAGATGTGGATCATATAGCGGGATTTGGGTTATTAGTTGTTAGTTTGATGTCTATATCTCTTAGTGAGGAGCGTATGGAGCTTGTAGTAAGGTGAAGAGTGCAGCGAAGAAGAGTGGGGGAGATGAGGGTGTTATTATAGTGATTGAAGTTGTGTGGAGATGGGGATGAGAAATGTTTGAGGTTGGGTGAGTGAGGATGTATTATTAGAGAGTATGTAAACTGTAGTCGAATTTGTGTGGGGTGAGTAGGTAAGATGGAATGGATGAATTGTAATAGAGAAATTATTGGGGTTGTGGGGTGTTTGTTTGTGGGGGGTTGTTTTTTTTGGATTTTTGTTTTGTTTTTTTTTGTTTGTGGGTTTTTGTGTTGTTTTTTTGTTGTTGTGTTTTTGTTTTTGTGTGTTGTGTTGTTATTCGAGTATTATTTTATATATATATTTATTATATGGTGTATGGATTATATATTATTTTTTTGTGTTTTTATTTGTGTGTTTTTTTTGTTTTTGTTTTTTTTTTTTTGTTTGGTGGTTGTTGTTGTTGTTGTTGTTTTTGTTTTTTTGTGTTTTTGTTTTTTGTTTTTTTTGTTTTTTTTTTTTGTTTTTTGAATTGTTTTTTTGTGTTTTTGTTTTTGTGTTTTGTTTTGTTTTTTGTTTTTTTTTTTTTTTTTTTTTTTTTTTTTATTTTTTTTTTTATTTTTTTTTTTTTTTGTTTTTTTTGTTTTTTGTTTGTTTTTGTTTTTTTTTGTTTTGTTTTTTTTTTATATATATATTGAGATAGGAGAGAGTGTGAGTAGAGTGAGATGTGTGTGAGAGATAGAGAGATGAGGTTTATTTTTTTGTGTTTTTTTATATATATGTCATGTGATAGTGAGAGTGTTTTTTTTTGTTGTGTATGAGTGAGTATGGTATATTATTGTTCTCTATTATAGTATATATGTGTGGTATAGAGAGTGGGGTAATGTATGGTTCTATATCTATGATTGAGAGTTGAGTCTATTTTTGTTTATATTTTTTGTTGGTTTTTTGGGGTTTTTTTTTTTGTTTTTTTGTTTTGTTTTGGTTGTTTTGTTTTTTATATATTTGTTGTTTTTATATTATGAGTGATGGAGAGTTTCATTATATGTGGTTATATATATATGAGTGTGTGTGGTTTTTTGTTTTTTGTTTTTTGTTTGTTTTTTGTGTTTGTTTTGGTTTTTTTTTTTTTTTTGTTGTTTTTTTTGGGTTGTGTGTGGTTGTTTTTGTGGGTTTTGTGTGGTTTGTTGTTTTTTGTTTTTTTGTTTGGTTTTTTTTGGTTTTTGTGTTTTGGTGTGTGTGGTTTGGAGTTTGAGTTGTGTGTTTGGTGTTTTGTGTGTGTTGGTTGGTTTTTTTGGTGTGTTTTATTTGGGTTTGTGTGTTTGGGTGGTGGTTTTGTTTTGGTGTGGTGGTGGTTGTGGGTGTGGTTGTTTTTTGGTGTTTTTTTTGTTTTGTTTTGTTTGTTGGTTGGGTGGTTTTTGTTTTTTTGTGGGTTGTTTGTGTTGTTTTGTGGGGTGTGTGGGGTGGGTGGGTTGGTTTGGTTGGTGTGTGGGGGTTGGTGGGGGGGGTTTTTTTGGGGGGGTGTGGTTTGGGGTTTTTGTTTTTTGGGTTGTGGTGTGTGTTGTGTGGGTGGGTGTTGGGTGGTGGGTTGTTTGGTTGGGGGGGGTTGGGTTTGTGGTTGTTGTTTTTTGTGGGGTGTTGTTTGTTTGTTGTTTTTTTTGTTTTTTTTTTTTGTTTGTGGTGTTGGGGTTTGTTTTTTTTTTTGTTTTTTTTTTTTTTTTTTTTTTTTTTGTTGTGTTTTTGTGGTTTTTTTGTTTTTTTTTTTTTTTTTTTTTTTTGTGTTTTTGTGTTTGTTTTTTTATATATATATTTTGTATTTTTTTGTTTTTTTTTTTTGTTTTTTTTTGTGTTGTTTGGGGGTGTGTGTGTGTTTGTGTTGTGTGTGTGTTGGTGTGGGTGTGTGTGTGTGTTGTGTGGTGTGTGTGTGTTGTTTTGTTGTTGTTGTGTGTGGTTTTTTGTTTTGTTTTGTTTGTTGTTTTTTTGTTTTGTTTTTTTGTTGTGTTTTTTGTGTTTGGGGTTTGTTTTTTTGAGTGTTTGTGTTATTTTTTTTTTTTGTTTTTTTGTGGTTGTGTTTGTTGATATTATATATATATATTGTATTTTTTTTGTTTTTTGTTTTTTTTTTGATTGGTATGTATTATAAGTATTATATATGAGGTGTGTGGTTGGGATGTTTGGGTATTGGGTTTGGGTGGTAGTTGGTAAGATGTTGGGTAAGACGATAATTATGTTTTTATTGTTTTTTATGGTTGAATTTTTTATGGGAATTGTGATTATATATTCATCGTGGTGTGGGGAAAGAGAGTATATACATATATGGTGTGTGTTATATGATCTCTCGTGAGAGGATATGGGTGGTTTGGAATATTATTTATTGGTGTTGAGTTGGTGGGGTTGGGAGGTGGTTAGGTGTTTGGGTGGAGTGTGTGGAGTTATTTTGTTATGTTTTTTGTTTTTTTTTTTGTTTTTTTTGTTTTTTTTTTTGTTTTTGTTTTTTTTTTTTTTTTTTTTTTTGTGTTTTTTTTTTTGTTTTTTTTTTGTGTTTGTTGTGGAGGTTGTTGTTTGGGTGTTGTTGGTGTGGTTTTGTGGGTTATTGTTTTGTGGGGATGGGGGGTTGGTTGTTTTTGGGTGGGGTTTTTGTTTGTGTGTTTGTGTGTTGTGTTGTTTTGTTTTGTTTTGTGTTGGGGTTGAGGTTTGTGTGGATTTTAGGGGTGGAGTGGTGATTGTTTGTGGGTGTTTTGTTGGTTGGGTTGGGTGGGGTTTTGTTGGTTGTTATTGTTGTTTGTTTTGTTGTTGGTGATGGTTGGTTAGGATTGAGGAGTGAGTTGAGATTGTTAGTGTTGGTTTATATTCTACTAGGTAGGTGTGAGTTGTTGGTTGTTGGGTTGGGTTAGGTTATGGGGTTGTTGTTTTGAGTTTGGTGGTTGTGTGTGTTATGGGAAATTTATTGTTTGTTATGTAGTGTAGTTTTTTTTTGTGTGTTGTTGTTGTTTTTTTTTTGTTGTTGTGTGTTTTTTGTTGTGTTTGTTGGTTGTTGTGTTTTTGTGTTGTTTTTGTTGTTTTTTGTTGTTGTTGTTGGTTGTTGTTGTTTTTGTTGTTGTGTTGTTTGTTGATTGTTTTGTTGGGTTGTTGTGTTATTTTGTATGTTTGTTGTTGTATTTTTTGTTTGTTGTTTTGTGTGTGTTATGTGTTTTTGTTTTGTGTGTTTTTGTTTGTTTGTTGTTGTTATGTGTTTCTATATATGAGTTGAGTGAGAGTAGTAGTTTGGGTTATGTGTTGTTGTTGTTGATTGATGTTGTTGTTGTTTGTTTTGTTGTGTGTTTTTGTGTTTATGTGAGTTTGTTTGTTGTTGTTATGTGTTTGTTGGTTGTGTGTTGTTGGGTATTTTGTTGTTTTGTGATATTCTCTCTCTCTCTATCTATATACACTATCTATAGATGTTGTATGAGAGTGTTGATGAGGGGTTAGTTTGTGTGGGGTTTTTTGTATTGTAGTGGGGGGGGGGGTTTGGTTGTGTTTGAGGTTGGGTGGTTAGTGGGAGGTAATATGTGGGTGTTTGGTTGTAGTTTATTTATTTAGTAAGAGGGGGGAGTGGAGGGGAGTATGAAGATATGAGAATGATATGTGGGTTGATGAGGGTGTGTGAATGGTGGATTTTGGGATGGAGAGGAGGTTTAATTTTGTAGTGGATTATGGGTTTATTGGTGGGGATTAGGAAGTTTTTTATTTTTTTTTGGTGTGATAGTAGGAGTAGCTAGCCGCTGGATTATATATATGGGTGTGTGTTGTGATGTGTTGTGTGGGTGTGTGTGGATGATTATGTGATGTATTGTAGTATGGGAGGTATTGGGGTGGGTTGGATATTGAAAATAGAGTAAATTGATTTTGTTATTATAGGGATTTGTTTTAGAGAGATGTAAGTGGGAAGAATTTGGTGTGGGGATAAGGGAATTGGATAAGTGTGTAAGGGTGTTAAATGAGGGGTAAGGTTTGATGGTGTTTAGGGTAGTGGATAGGGTGGGGGTTTGTTAATTTAATTGAGGGGTATTTATAATGGGGTGTTGATTTAATTGAGGGTTATTTATAATGGGTTGGTTTTTGATTTTAATTGATGGGGTATGTATAATGGGGGGTTGTGATGGTTTAATTAGGGGTATGTATAATTGGTGGTTGTTATTTAATGAGGGTATGTTATAATGGGGGGTTGTGATGTTGAATGAGGGGGGTTTGTATAATTGGGGGGGTTTTTATGTGTGAATTTAGTGTGGTTATTGTGATGAATGGGGAGTTTTAATTGAATGAGGGTAGTATAATGGGGGTGTTGATTTGATGAGGGTATGTAATGGGGGGGTTGATTGAATGAGAGTATGTATAAATGGGGGGTGTGTGGTTAAATGAGAGTATGTATATTTGGGGGGTGTTGATTTGGAATTGAGGGGTATGTATAATGGGGTGTTGATTTGAATTGAGGGGTATTATAATGGGGGGTTTTTTATGTTTTGGTGGGTGTGAGTGAAAAGGTTTGGTTGAAATAGGGGTGATGGGTAAAAATGTAATGGGGTGAATTTGATGAGATAGAAAGGTATGTATGTATATAGGGTGAGGAATGTATATAGAGTCATGAGCGAGGGGGATAAGGGAGAGGATATATTAAATGTAAGTGGTGGTTGATTTTGGGGTATATGGAAGTTGTGTTAGATAGTGTAGCTGGATAGATTATTATTATTATTGTGTTTTATAGTATTGGTGTGGGGTTTAAGAAATTAATGGGGTAGATAGAATAGGGAAGAGATAATAGATGTGGTGGAAATATTGTTTTTTGTAGGGAGTTGGAGTTGGGTTAATGTTATTAGAGGGTGAGGGTGGTGAAAATGTGGTTTGTAGGGTGTTTTGAAGTAGTGTTTGTGTTTATGATGAATAGGGGTATGTATAGTGTTTGATTGAGGAGGAGGGGTTATTTGGGTGGTTAATATTTTGGTGGAGGTAGTGTTTATTTTGGGTGGTAATATTGGTGGAGTGAGTGTTTTTTGGGTGTGGGTAAATTAGTGGAGATGAGTGTTTTTTGGTTGGTAAGGTAGGATGAATGGAGGTAGTGGTTTTTTTTGGGTGGGTAATATTAGTTGGAATGAGTGATTTTGGGGTGGTAAGTATAGGGGAGTGAGTGTTTTGGTGTAATTTTGGTGGTGTGAGTGTTTTTTTTGGTGGGTTATATTAGGGAGTGAGTGTTTTTTGGTGGTAATATTATTGTGGAGTGAGTGGTTTTTTGTGGGTAATTTTAAGGTGAGTGTGTGTTTTTTTGTGGTTTTTGGTGTGGAGTAGTGTTTTTGGGTGTGATAGATCTAGATATGTGTGTATATATAGTGTGTTTCTCTCTAGTGTGAGCGCGTCTTAGAGTAGTCGTGTATCGTTGAGAGAGAAGAGAGTGAGAGAGTGTTTGGGAAGTGTTGAGGGTAGATATTTAGTAGGTGAAAGGGAGTGTAGGTTGGTTATGTTTTGTTTATAGGAAGTATGTATAGTGATAGATTTGGGGTATAATGGAATGTGAGAGGGAGAAAGAGTGGTGCTAGCTGTGGGTGTGTATATATGGTTGTGATTGGTTTGATTGGTATGGTTATGGATGTGTAGTAGGAGAAGGAAGAATGTTATTATATTATATCTCATTTTATATATGAGGAATAGAGAGCGTGAGAGTGAGATCTTGAGAGAGTGAGAGAGCGGATGGTGGTGGAATTGGTGGGGAGTTCTATGCGAGTTTGATATGTGTGAGAGAGAGTGTGTGTGTTATCTGGCAAGTGAGGGGGGTATGATGTTTTGATAAGATATATGAAGGTAGAATGTGTTATTGTTGGGTGGGAATTTTTGTATTTTATTAGGTATGGAAGGGTGAGGAAAGGTGGGGTTAGTGTTATTTGGTATGAAAGGTGAATTTGGTTTAATTTGTTTTTTATATTTTGTTTTGTGGGTTATTGATAGGAAGGGAATTAGGTGTGTTGGGTTTGTTAATTGAGGGAGTTTATGGAAAGGGGGGGAGAGGTATATTGCTGAATGAGTGAATGAAGTAGTGAATGAGTGAGTGGTGGTGGTGGTGAGTGAGGGAATGAGTGAGTGAATGAGTGAGGGAGTGGTGAGTGGGAGTGAAGTGGTGAATGGGTGAATGAGTGAGTGAGTGAATGAGTGAGTGAGTGAGTGTGGAGTGAAATGGTAGTGAGTGAGTGGGGGAGTGTTGAGTGAGTAGTTGGGTGAGTGAGTGGGTGAGTGGGTGGTGAGGTGAGATGTGTGAGTGAGTGAATGACGTGTAGTGGGGTAGGGAGAGTGAGTGAGTGATTGGGGGAGTGAGTGAGTGAGTGGGGGAGTAAAGAGTGAGTGGGGGAGTGAGTGAGTGAGTGAGTGAGTGGGGAAGTAAGTGAGTAAGTTGACGTGAGTGGGGGCGTGGAGATGATAGTGACGTAGGAGTGAGTGGGAAGTGAGTGGAGTGAGTGAGTGAGAGGGAGGTGTGAGTGAGTGAGTGAGTGAGTGAGTGTGTAAGTAGGGGGTGAGTAAGTGAGTGTGGGGAGTGAGTGAGTGATGTGACGTGAGGTGAGTTTGATGATGTGTGATGAGTTGATGTGAGTAATGTAGGATGGGAGTGAAAAATTGGGAGGGAGAGGGAGTGAGTGAATGAGGGAGTGACTGTGATGTGAAGTGAATGAGTGAATGGGTTGAGAGAGTGAGTGAGTGAGTGAGTGAGTGATGAGTGAGTGAGTGAGTTAGTGAGTAAGGAGTGATTACTATATCTATCTACATCTATCATCTACTATATGGGTGCTAGTGCGAGAGTGATTATTGAGTGAGTAATGAATTAATGAGTGAGTGAGTGAGTGGAAGTGAGTAGAGTTAGTGGGTGAGTGAGTTAAGTAGTGAGTTGTAGTATATGAGTAGCGTGAGTGCGTGAGGAGTGTTCTGGCAAGGGATGAAGTGTGTGGGGGTGGAGTGTGGGAGAGAGAGAGAGAGAGAGAAGAGAGAAGATGCGTCGGAGCGCGGAATGAGAGAGAGATAAAGATAGAAGAGAGGAGAGAGAGAGAGAAGAGAATATAGAGAGTATAGAATGTAGAAGTGGATGGAGAGAAAGATGTCAGAACGTCTATCAAGATACTGAGAGAGATAAGATAGAGAGAAGAGAGAGAGAGAGGGAGAGAGAGGGAGAGAGGAGAGAGAGAGAGAAGATGAGAGAGGGGTGAGTGAGTGGGAGAGAAAGAGATGAAAGTGAGAAGAGAGAGAGAGGAGAGAGAGTAGAATTAATTAGATATTATCTCATACTCTCTCTCTCTCTCTCTCTCTCTCTCTCTCTCTCTCTCGTCTTCTTCTTCTTCTTCTTCTTCTTCTTCTTCTTCTTCGTCTTCTTCTTCTTCTTCTTCTTCTTCTTCTTCTTTTCCCTCTGTCCATTTCTGGTCGTCTTCTTCTCTATTAACTTCTATAAACAACTTCCCCCAAAAAACAAATAAACAATCAACCATTAGATCTACTACATCCTGCTCTGTTGCCTGGAATTTCCAAACAGTCACAGAGAACGGCAGACTGCGATATTATCAAACCCTTTGACTATT
>JAXRKP010000572.1:0-107500 GCA_037039925.1 Doris montereyensis
CTCTCCCTCTCTCAGGCGGCACCTGAAGTCATTTTATTTTGCTTTTGAGTTAAGGTTTTTGCTTTTAGTATGTACATGAGAGTAACTGTCAAAATACAGTCATCCTGTATCTTTGAAAAGTTTGTAGTGTCCTTGGTTGCCATAGAAACGGCCGCCATCTTGGATTTTGACTCAATTTTAAATTCTATCTCCTCCCTTAGTTATGAATAAAATCACTCAAAACTTGTGCAGATTGTCTTTTCCATTCAATATTTAAAGAGGACGTCATTTTTTTCGATATTTTGGATAGTTTTTTTTTAATGAATTTTTGAAAATACTGTATATCGGGAATGTACAAGAACGGCATTTTTTGTTACCAAAAAAAAAAGAAATTCTCAAAAGTTTACAATATATAAAGAAATACTGACGTCATTCTAATAACATTGACAAAAGGAACTTGTGTGCCAAATATAATACAAATTGTTCAGTAAATGGCGGAGGAGATAAAAGTTTAGTGTGGAAAAACAACATTTTGAGAAAAATGCAAGTAAAAAAATCAACAGAAAATAACACAAAACAAACGCTTCAGACGGGTTCCCTTGTTGTAGCAGCCCCCTTACTCTTTCGACAGTCTCTGGCATTGTTACTTATGTAAATAGGATTATAAATCTAGGTTTAGATGTGCACTGTTGTGAAAAGAGACGTTGAAATGACCAGTTTTTTATTTTTTTCCTCTATATGCTATGCTTGCACGCATGTTTACATACACACACGCAACGCCTCTTATATCACACAGCGATGGGCTGACCTGTCGATCAGTGACGGCAGAAATGAGGTCAAAGTCAGTGTTGTCACATTTGGTGATTAACCAATATACGTGTTTTTATTGCTATTTTCTCAGTCAGTGTTAAGGAAATTTACATCAAAGTTTTGGTTTGCTTTTACTTACTCTCGCCTACAAAATATTTTGTAAAAGAAAAATTATGCGTCATATGAACATTTTTCTGCCATGAACTTGTAGATAAATGATCATTCTACCCGAATATGTAAAGAACAGAAAATCAACCTTTTGGTCCAAAACTCGCCAGTCCAGCACACAATCAACAATCTACATTTAACAACAATCTACATTTAATCAACGATCTACATTTAATCAACAATCTACATTTAATCAACAAATTTACATTTAATCAACAGTCTGCATTTAATCAACAAATTTACATTTAATCAACAAGTTTACATTTAATCAACAGTCTACATTTAATCAACAAATTTACATTTAATCAACAAGTCTACATTTAATCAACAAATTTACATTTAATCAACAAGTTTACATTTAATCAACAAATTTACATTTAATCAACAGTCTACATTTAATCAACAAATTTACATTTAATCAACAAATTTACATTTAATCAACAAGTTTACATTTAATCAACAAATTTACATTTAATCAACAAGTTTACATTTAATCAACAAATTTACATTTAATCAACAAGTTTACATTTAATCAACAAATTTACATTTAATCAACAAGTTTACATTTAATCAACAGTCTACATTTAATCAACAAATTTACATTTAATCAACAATCTATATTTAATCAACAGTCTGCATTTAATCAACAAATTTACATTTAATCAACAAGTTTACATTTAATCAACAGTCTACATTTAATCAACAGTCTACATTTAATCAACAAATTGACATTTAATCAACAATCTACATTTAATCAACAGTCTACATTTAATCAACAAATTTACATTTAATCAACAATCTATATTTAATCAACAGTCTACATTTAATCAACAAATTTACATTTAATCAACAATCTATATTTAATCAACAGTCTACATTTAATCAACAAATTTACATTTAATCAACAATCTATATTTAATCAAGTCTACATTTAATCAACAAATTTACATTTAATCAACAATCTACATTTAATCAACAGTACATTTAATCAACAATCAACAATATTTGGTAGTCATACCTCTTTCCAAATTTTCTCTTTCTCATTTTTTGTGTGTGTGTTTTTACTGTAATTGCACAGTGTATTCGTCGCTCTCAATGTTGAGTTTTCTTAGCGCATTGTCCTGACGGCTTGTCCTTCACGCATTCAAATCTGACACTGACATTGGTATCGTGGGAAGGACTTGCGTTACACTTCAGACCTAAGGACAATACTAATGAGAAGAGGTTTTCCGTTTGCTGTTAGACACTCAGTTAAATGAAATGAACCATAACAATATCGTTGATGCCAACTAGTACGTAAACAACAAACTCAGTACATATTTATTTTTTGGCTTTGAATCTGTAAGTCTGTAAGTCTGTAAGTCCTTGAAAAATATGTATTTGAGCTTTAATCACATTTTATGTTTAAAGAAACTGTAGGTCAATGGTAAAGACTGGTAGAAATTGGGATTTAAGTCAGAGATGCTTTTCTAAGTTTACAAAAATACGTTGTAATTCGCCAAAAAACGTCCGGGAAATTTTTTATTCGTCCTAAAGGAGTTAATTCGGTTAAATTTTCAACGTTTTTTCTGGAATATTACGGATCACTGTTCAAGTTTGAATCTGTTTGCGAGGTAAGAGTCGATTTGAAAAGGCTGGCAGCTAGGCAATAGACAGAATGAGAGTAGAGCTCTTCATGTATAGAAATTAACTAAAAATTTGTCTGGTCACTTTCTGATCTGTGAACATTAAAATTTGTATTTCATAGTTTCAAATGGCGAATTCTGCTGGTAGGTCCTACTTCTTTCACTTTTACTCTTTCATTTATGTTTGGTCTTTGCGGTTTCCTGTCTTGCGGTTTCCTGTCTTGCTGTTTCCTGTCTTGTTGTTTCCTGTCTTGCTGTTTCCTGTCTTACTGTTTCCTGTCTTGCTGTTTCCTGTCTTGCTGTTTCCTTTGCAATTAACCCTGAGATCACCGCACATTGTGGACAGACGCACTTAAAGCTAAAGCTAAAGATAAAGATAAAGATACAGATAAAGATACAGATACAGATACAGATACAGATAAAAGATACAGATAAAGATAAAGATACAGATAAAGATACAGATAAAGCTAAAGCTAAAGCTAAAGATAAAGATAAAGATAAAGATAAAGATACAGATAAAGATAAAGATAAAGATAAAGATACAGATACAGATAAAGATAAAGATAGAGATAGATTTGTAGTCCACGTCCCCACACAAATGCAACTCACTGACTGTACATCATTTATCCCCCAGCTGGCTAATTCCTTCAAAGTCCTTCTCAACCTCCTGACTGTACATCATTTATCCCCCAGCTGGCTATTTCCTTCAAAGTCCTTCTCAACTCCCTGGGAAGCATACAGTACACAAGCCTGTTAGGCGCTTTGTACTAAGACTGACAAGATATTTTTATACCTGTAGCTAGGTACTCATTTACACCTGAGTCAAGTGAGGAAAGCAGAGTGAAGTGCTCTGCCTGAGAGTACAAGGTAGTGAAAAACCACCTGGGCCAGATTAAATGGGGTTTCAACCAGCATTGTGGTGTTTACACCTCACACCATAGCTGTCACTGTGTACATTTTCTTCTCTTGTCCTGTTCTTGTGTGTGTGTCTGTGTGTATTCTTGTGTGTGTGTGTGTGTGTGGTAGACCAGTTTGCCGGTGAATGGGATCACTATTGTCTCTGTGTACATTTTCTTCTCTTGTCCTGTTCTTGTGTGTGTGTGTTTGTGTGTATTCTGTGTGTGTGTGTGTGTCTGTATGTATTCTTGTGTGTTTGTGTGTCTGTGTGTATTCTTGTGTGTATGTGTCTGTGTGTATTCTTGTGTGTCTGTGTGTCTGTGTGTATGTCTGTGTGTATTTTTGTGTGTATGTGTCTGTGTGTATTCTTGTGTGTATGTGTCTGTGTGTATTTTTGTGTGTATGTGTCTGTATGTATTCTTGTGTGTGTGTGTCTGTGTGTATTCTTGTGTGTGTGTGTCTGTGTGTATTCTTGTGTGTGTTTATGTGTGTATTCTTGTGTGTGTGTCTGTGTGTATTCTTGTGTGTGTGTCTGTGTGTATTATTGTGTGTGTGTGTGTGTCTGTGTGTATTCTTGTGTGTGTGTCTGTGTGTATTCTTGTGTGTGCGTCTGTATGTATTCTTGTGTGTGTGTGTCTGTGTATTCTTGTGTGTATGTGTCTGTGTGTATTCTTGTGTGTGTGTGTGTATTTTTGTGTGTGTGTGTCTGTGTGTATTCTTGTGTGTATGTGTCTGTGTGTATTCTTGTGTGTGTGTGTGTCTGTGTGTATTCTTGTGTGTGTGTATGTGTAGTAGACCAGTTTGCCGGTGAATGGGAAGTGAATGGGATCGTTTAAAAAAATAAAAGTTCAAAGGGCCGGGGTCGAGGGAAATGATGGCTATGTAAAAGCTGTTTGGTTTCATGTTTCAAGCGTCTTCTCTCTCTGTCTCTCTTGTTTCCGGCATTGCCAGAAAAGCACAAAGCTACCACCAGAAGGACCAGGTACTGGGCAAGGACGGCTTCAAGAAGTTCATGAAGTACGAGGCGTGTCCCTACACGGGCTGTCGCTACTCAAAGTCCAGCAACCACATCCACTGCATCAGGCCAGGTTAGGAAGCCCCCTCCCCACACACACCCCCAACCAAGCTCTTCTTTTACCCTTCATCAATTCATCATCATCAATTCATTTTCATCAATTCATCTTCATCAATTCATCTTCATCAATTCATCTTCATCAATTCATCATCATCAATTCATCTTCATCAATTCATTTTCATCAATTCATCATTAATTCATCTTCATCAATTCATCTTCATCAAGTCATCTTCATCAATTCATCATCAAGTCATCTTCATCCATTCATCATCATCAAAACCATCATCATCACCACTATTACGACTGTCATCGTTGTTGTCACTGTCATGTTTATATTGGTCCGTGATAATTGTGTTATATTATCATTATACTTATGCTAAGGTTACTGAATTACTTGTAATGCTCAATGAAATGTTTTATAGTGTTCATAGTTTATAGTTTATCTACATCGTATGTACGCACTGTGATAAAAGCAAAGTTCCTTCGTGAATAATACAATTTATATAATTCAATTCAATTCAATTCAATTCCCTGTGTGAGATCACCGCCCGCGGCAAAGATGACAAAAACATCAAACGAATCAAAACTTCTTTATCTTTTTCTTCTTCTTGTTCTTCTTTTTCTTTTTCTTTTTCTTGTTGTTGTTGTTGATGTTGTTGTTGTTGTTTTTCTTCTTCTTCTTCTTCTTCTTCTTCTTCTTCTTCTTCTTCTTCTTCTTCTTCTTCTTCTTCTTCTTCTTCTTCTTCTTCTTCTTCTTCTTCTTCTTCTTCTTCTTCTTCTTCTTCTTCTTCTTCTTCTTCTTCTTCTTCTTCTTCTTCTTCTTTTTCTTCTTGTTATTATTATTATTATTATTATTATTATTATTATTATTGTTATTGTTATTATTATTATTATTATTATTATTATTATTATTATTATTATTATTATTCTTATTCTTCTTTTTTTCTTCTTTTTTTCTTTTTCTCTTCTTCTACTTCTTCTTCATCTTCTTTTTCTTCTTTTTCTTCTTTTTCTTCTTCTTTTTCTTCTTTTTCTTCTTCTTCTACTTCTTCTTCTTCTACTTCTCCTTCTTCTTTTTCTTCTTCTTCTTCTTCTTCTTCTTTTTTCTTGTTCTTCTTCTAATTCTTCTTCTTGTTCTTCTTCTTGTTCTTCTTCTTCTTCTTCTTCTTCTTCTTCTTCTTCTTCTTCTTCTTCTTCTTCTTCTTCTTCTTCTTCTTCTTCTTCTTCTTCTTCTTCTTCTTCTTCTTCTTCTTTTCTTCTTCTTCTTCTTCTTCTTCTTCTTCTTTTTCTTCTTCTTCTCCTCCTTCTTCTCCTCTTCTTCTTCTTCTTCTTCTTCTTCTTCTTCTTCTTCTTCTTCTTCTTTTCTTCTTCTCCTCCTTCTTTCTTCTTCTTCCTTCTTCCTCTTTCTTCTTCTTCTTCTTCCTCTTCTTCTTCTTCTTCTTCTTCTTTTCTTCTTCTTCTTCTTCTTCTTCTTCTTCTTCTTCTTCATCTTCTTCTTCTTCTTCATCTTCTTTTTCTTCTTCTTCTTCTTCTTTTTTATCCTTCTTCCTTCTCTTAAAGTTTCTCACTTTTTCACCCTTCTGTAGCTGCCTTTTTTGTTACTTTCGTTGTCTCTGTTGTGCTGCGTGTTTTGGGGAATTTTTTTATTATTGGAATGAATAAGAATAAAATGAAGTTCCTTCAAACCATTTTGGCCATAAAGCTGGAACATATTATTGTTTCTATAGCCTGAAGCAAAACACAGGGATGGTAAATTGCCCTACTGAACAGTAGTAGCAGCAACAGTAACAGTAGTAGTAGTAGTAGTAGTAATGCTAGTAGCAGTAGTGAGAGAAGCAGAAGTAGTAGTATTAGTAGAAGTAGAAGCCTACTAGTAGAAACACTGTGTTGCGGTTATTGATTCAATATCATATTTATCTTACAATTTCAGTCTTATAATCACATATCTCTCTCTCTCTCTGTCTCTGTCTCTGTCTCTGTCTCTCTGTCTCTGTCTCTGTCTCTCTCTCTCTCTCTCTCTCTCTCTCTCTCTCTCTCTCTCTCTCTCTCTCTCTCTCTCTCTCTCTCTCTCTCTCTCTCTCTCTCTCTCTCTCTCTCTCTCTCTCTCTCTCTCTCTCTCTCTCTCTTTCTCCACGGGTCCAACCTTTGCCCCTCCCCCTCCTGAAGGTTGTCAGTATGTCCTCCACTCCACCGCCCAGCTGTATTCTCACAAGCGGAAACACGAACGACGAGAGTTTGAAAACGCCTATAGGAGCTTCCGCCAACTGCAGCAGCCTGCGCCAAGCCAGCTGGCGGCCAAGGCCAGCAAGGGCCAAGCTGGCAACCTCGACCCAAGCCCCTTGCCAGGTGGGCCCACCACATCTGGTAAAACGACCTTTGTTCCCGTCCCTGCCACAAGCTCCACCGCCAACCAGGCTGTTGCCGCGGCACAGATTCCGTCAGGCGTCTTGGCCTTACAGGTTGGTATATGTGTCCTGTTTCTTTCTTCTGCCTGAGGGCCTGTTTCCACATTGCCTATTAGAGAGAACATTGCTGCAATATGAGAACAAACCAAAGCAGATTGCATAAAAAACTAAGACAGAAATAAATCAACTCAGATACAATCCAAATTAAAAGACTAAAAACAGCCGACCTCGGAGAAAAGGGGAAGAAGATATAAAAGAGGCTCTGAGGCAGAGAAATTTAACCTTCACAGAAGGAAACAGAAAATGTCAGCACAGGGTAGAATAGAGAAAAATTATTTTGGGGCATTTGAACTCATGTGCAGTAAGGTGAGACGGAAACTGATGAAGAAACAAAGAATAGCTGCCAGTTAGGACATTTCTATCAATCATTTTCAGTGCTTCTCTTTTGGCTTGGTATTTACGTTGACAAGTACATATACAATGTATTATGATGAGAGTTAACCTGTAAATGTTTTTCTGTTAAAAGTAACCCTAAATTAAGGCACAGACTCAGAGACATTGGGGTGGAACTCCGGAGACACCATTCTTATTTCACAAAACAGACATCACACTTTTTCACAAAGGCCAGCGATCGTCGTATGTGGTATACTTAAGAGTAAAAGGGGGGTTAGAAACAAAAGAAATAGTGCCGTCCGTGCGGGCACTGAAATGTGTTGCGCCTGGCGTTTCACTTTCTGTAGAGAAAGGAATATAGCCCATCACCGGGCTGGCACTCAGTGCAACAGGAGTCACCCGTGTTGTCCAAGTCAGCAAAGACGGTAAATTTTCTTGCCCAAGGAAAACAACGAAATGCCTCTGTGGGGTTCAAACTCAATACCTCTGGGTCACAGTGAAATGCCTTTAGCCATCCGGCCATTTAGTCCCTATCTTGCCCGTCGAAAAACTGGAGTGCCTCAGTGTGGCTCGAACCTAGAACCTCTGGGTCACAGTGAAATGCCTTTAGCCATCCGGCCATTAAAGTCCCTATCTTGCCCATCGAAAAACTGGAGTGCATCAGTGTGGCTCGAACCTAGAACCTCTGGGTCAAAGGGCAATGAAAGGGGTTGATTAAAGTTAGATTATCGACGTTCACTGGAACATCCTGGGCGATGGTGCAAAGTAAAATAAATTTGTGCGGTTAGAGTCTGTTTGCTTTGAAACAATTTGGCAGCTGTGCATGCACGTCGTATAAACAGAGTCTGTTTGCTTTGAAAAGATTGGTAGCTGTGCATGCGTGTCATATAGACAGAGTCTGTTTGCTTTGAAAAGATTGGCAGCTGTGCATGCGTGTCATATAGACAGAGTCTGTTTGCTTTGAAAAGATTGGCAGCTGTGCATGCATGTCGTATAGACAGAGTCTGTTTGCTTTGAAAAGATTGGCAGCTGTGCATTCATGTGGTATAGACAGAGTCTGTTTGCTTTGAAAAGATTGGCAGCTGTGCATGCGTGTCATATAGACAGAGTCTGTTTGCTTTGAAAAGATTGGCAGCTGTGCATGCGTGTCATATAGACAGAGTCTGTTTGCTTTGAAAAGATTGGCAGCTGTGCATGCGTGTCATATAGACAGAGTCTGTTTGCTTTGAAAAGATTGGCAGCTGTGCATTCATGTTGTATAGACAGTAGAGTCATGTTTGCTTTGAAAAGATTGGTAGATTTACTATGGGACACATGTTGCTACATACCACAATGAAGACATGGTAGATTTCTGGGACACATGTTGCTACATACCACAATGTGAAGTGTGCACAAGATTTACTATGGGACACATGTTGCTACATACCACAATGTGAAGTGTGCACATGGTAGATTTTGGGACACATGTTGCTACATACCACAATGTGAAGTGTGCACATGGTAGATTTACTATGGGACACATGTTGCTACATACCACAATGTGAAGTGTGCACATGGTAGATTTACTATGGGACACATGTTGCTACATACCACAATGTGAAGTGTGCACATGGTAGATTTACTATGGGACACATGTTGCTATATACCACAATGTGAAGTGTGGTAGATTTTGGGACACATGTTGCTATATACCACAATGTGAAGTGTGGTAGATTTCCAATGGGACACATGTTGCTATATACCACAATGAAGTGTGCACATGGTAGATTTACTATGGGACACATGTTGCTATATACCACAATGTGAAGTGTGGTAGATTTCCAATGGGACACATGTTGCTATATACCACAATGTGAAGTGTGCACATGGTAGATTTACTATGGGACACATGTTGCTATATACCACAATGAAGTGTGGTAGATTTACCAATGGGACACATGTTGCTATATACCACAATGTGAAGTGTGCACATGGTAGATTTACTATGGGACACATGTTGCTATATACCACAATGTGGTGACACATGTTGCTATATTTACAATGTGAAGCTATATACCACAATGTGAAGTGTGGTAGACTATGGGACACATGTTGCTATATACCACAATGTGAAGTGTGCACATGGTAGATTTACTATGGGACACATGTTGCTACATACCACAATGTGAAGTGTGCACATGGTAGATTTACTATGGGACACATGTTGCTACATACCACAATGTGAAGTGTGCACATGGTAGATTTACTATGGGACACATGTTGCTACATACCACAATGTGAAGTGTGCACATGGTAGATTTACTATGGGACACATGTTGCTATATACCACAATGTGAAGTGTGTAGATTTACTATGGGACACATGTTGCTATACCACAATGTGAAGTGTGGTAGATTTACTATGGGACACATGTTGCTATATACCACAATGTGAAGTGTGCACATGGTAGATTTACTATGGGACACATGTTGCTACATACCACAATGTGAAGTGTGCACATGGTAGATTTACTATGTTGGACACATGTTGCTACATACCACAATGTGAAGTGTGCACATGGTAGATTTACTATGGGACACATGTTGCTATATACCACAATGTGAAGTGTGGTAGATTTACTATGGGACACATGTTGCTACATACCACAATGTGAAGTGTGGTAGATTTACTATGGGACACATGTTGCTACATACCACAATGTGAAGTGTGGTAGATTTACTATGGGACACATGTTGCTACATACCACAATGTGAAGTGTGGTAGATTTACTATGGGGGACACATGTTGCTATATACCACAATGTGAATGGGACACATGTGCACAATGTGAATGTAGATTTACTATGGGACACATTTACCACAATGTGAAGTGTGGTACATGGTAGATTTACTATGGGACACATGTTGCTATATACCACAATGTGAAGTGTTGCTACATACCACAAAGTGAATGGTAGATTTACTATGGGATGTTGCTTTACCACAATGTGAAGTGTGTGGTAGATTTACTATGGGACACATGTTGCTATATACCACAATGTGAAGTGTGCACATGGTAGATTTACTATGGGACACATGTTGCTACATACCACAATGTGAAGTGCACATGGTAGATTTACTATGGGACACATGTTGCTACATACCACAATGTGAAGTGTGCACATGGTAGATTTACAATGGGACACATGTTGCTATATACCACAAGTGTGACTATGGGACACATGTTGCTATATACCACAGTGCACATGGTAGATTTCCAATGGGACACATGTTGCTATATACCACAATGTGAAGTGTGTGGTAGATTTACTATGGGACACATGCTATATACCACAATGTGAAGTGTGCACATGGTAGATTTACTATGGGACACATGTTGCTATATACCACAATGTGAAGTGTGGTAGATTTACTATGGGACACATGTTGCTACATACCACAATGTGAAGTGTGCACATGGTAGATTTACTATAGGGACACATGTTGCTATATACCACAATGTGAAGTGTGCACATGGTAGATTTACTATGGGACACATGTTGCTACATACCACAATGTGAAGACCACATGGTAGATTTACTATGGGACACATGTTGCTATATACCACAATGTGAAGTGACATGGTAGATTTACTATGGGACACATGTTGCTATATACCACAATGTGAAGTGTGGTAGACCTATGGGACACATGTTGCTACATACCACAATGTGAAGTGTGCACATGGTAGATTTACTATGGGACACATGTTGCTATATACCACAATGTGAAGTGCACATGGTAGATTTACTATGGGACACATGTTGCTACATACCACAATGTGAAGTGTGGTAGTGGGACACATGGTACCACAAGATTTAGATTTACTATGGGACACATGTTGCTATATACCACAATAAGTGACAAGTTGTGCACATGGTAGATTGCTACATACCACAAAGTGAATGGTAGATTTACTATGGGACACATGTTGCTATATACCACAATGTGAAGTGTGCACATGGTAGATTTACTATGGGACACATGTTGCTATATACCACAATGTGAAGTGTGGTAGACACATGTTGCTACATACCACAATGTGAGATGTGGTAGATTTACCATGGGACACATGTTGCTATATACCACAATGTGAAGTGATTTCCATTATGACACATGTTGTATGATATTTCCAATGGGACACATGTTGCTACATACCACAATGTGAAGTGTGCACATGGTAGATTTACTATGGGACACATGTTGCTATATACCACAATGTGAAGTGTGCACATGGTAGATTTACAATGGGACACATGTTGACACATGTTATATACCACAATGTGAAGTGTGTAGATTTCATCATGTTGCTATAGACAATGTGAAGTGTCACATGGTAGATTTACAATGGGACATGTTGCTACATACCACAATGTGAAGTGTGCACATTTAGATTTACTATGACACATGTTGCTACATACCACAATGTGTGTGCACATGGTAGATTTACTATGGGACACATGTTGCTACATACCACAATCTGAAGTGTGTGGTAGATTTCTGGGACACATGTTGCTACATACCACAATGTGAAGTGTGCACATGGTAGATAGGACACATGTTGCTATATACCACAATGTGAAGTGTGCACATGGTAGATTTACTATGGGACACATGTTGCTACATACCACAATGTGAAGTGTGCACATGGTAGATTTCTCTGGGACATGTTGTTCTCCACATGACATGTGAAGTGTGCACATGGTAGATTTACTATGGGACACATGTTGCTACATACCACAATGTGAAGTGTGCACATGTAGTATGGGATTACAATGTGAATGGGACACATGTTGCTACATACCACAATGTGAAGTGTGCACATGGTAGATTTACTATGGGACACATGTTGCTATATACCACAAAGTGAAGTGACATGGTAGATTTATTATGGGACACATGTTGAGTATTATATACCACAATGTGAAGTGTGCACATGGTAGATTTACTATGGGACACATGTTGCTACATATCACAATGTGAATCATGGTAGATTTACTATGGGACACATGTTGCTACATACCACAATGTGAAGTGTGCACATGGTAGATTTACTATGGGACACATGTTGCTCATACCACAAAGTGAAGTGTGCACATGGTAGATTTACTATGGGACACATGTTGCTATATACCACAAAGTGAATTGGTAGATTTACTATGGGACACATGTTGCTATATACCACAAAGTGAACATGGTAGATTTACTATGGGACACATGTTGCTACATACCACAATGATTTATCCAATGTTGCTACATACCACAAAGTGAATGTGGTAGATTTACTATGGGACACATGTTGCTACATACCACAATCTGCACATGGTAGATTTACTATGGGACACATGTTGCTATATACCACAATGTGAAGTGTGGTAGATTTACTATGGGACACATGTTGCTATATACAACAAGTGTGGTAGATTTACTATGGGACACATGTTGCTATATACCACAATGTGAACATGGTAGATTTACAATGGGACACGTGTTGCTACATACCACAATGTGAAGTGTGGTAGATTTACTATGGGACACATGTTGCTATATACCACAATGTGAAGTGTGCACATGGTAGATTTACTATGGGACACATGTTGCTATATACCACAATGTGATTTAATGGGACACATGTTGCTATGGTAGATTTACTATGGCACACATGTTGCTATATACCACAATGTGAAGTGTGCACATGGTAGATTTACTATGGGACACATGTTGCTATATACCACAATGTGAAGTGTGCACATGGTAGATTTACTATGGGACACATGTTGCTATATACCACAATGTGAAGTGTGCACATGGTAGATTTACTATGGGACACATGTTGCTATATACCACAATGTGAAGTGTGCACACGACAAGGTGAGACAGTCTAAAATAGTAATAGGGATGCAGATTTTGCTCAAATTGTACACTATTGTTTTCTATAGGGTGACATCTCTCTCTAATTTTCGAGTGTCTTTCTTGATGACCTTGAGTATCACTCTCTGATGACCTTCAAGTATATCTCTCTGATGATCTTTGAGTATCTCCTTGATGACCTCTGATTATCTCTCTCTGATGACCTCTGAGCATCTCTCTGATGACCTCTGAGTATCTCTCTAATGACCTCTAAGTATCTCTCTTTGATGACCTTCAGAGTATCTCCCTGATGACCTCTGAGTATCTCTCTCTGATGACCTCATCTCTCTGATGACCTCAGAGTATCTCTCTCTGATGACCTGTCCGTATCTTTCTCTGATGACCTCTACCTCTGATGATCTTCAGTATCTCTCTGATGACCTCTGAGTATCTTTCTCAGATGACCTTTGAGTCTCTCTCTCTGATAATCTCTGAGTGTGTCTCAGATGACTTTGCCAATACCTGACAGCAACTGTGAACTAACTTTTAAAATATAGCTTTTGTTTTGTGTCATAGTCAACGTGTTAAGCTCACAGGTCAAATCCACTTAGGGACTGGATGAGATCCAGCTGTGACATTTCAATCTCCATTATGAGATGGTTATGTCATAATCCTGGAGTCTATCCATTAAGCTGTGACATTGCAATCTCCATTATGAGATGGTTATGTCATAACCCTGAGTCTATCCATTAAGCTGTGACATTTCAATCTCCATTATGAGATGGTTATGTCATAATCCTGAGTCTATCCATTAAGCTGTGACATTTCAATCTCCATTATGAGATGGTTATGTCATAACCCTGAGTCTATCCATTAAGCTGTGACATTTCAATCTCCATTATGAGATGGTTATGTCATAACCCTGAGTTTATCCATTAAGCTGTGACATTTCAATCTCCATTATGAAATGGTTATGTCATAATCCTGAGTCTATCCATTAAGCTGTGACATTTCAATCTCCATTATGAGATGGTTATGTCATAATCCTGAGTCTATCCATTAAGCTGTGACATTTCAATCTCCATTATGAGATGGTTATGTCATAATCCTGAGTCTATCCATTAAGCTGTGACATTTCAATCTCCATTATGAGATGGTTATGTCATAATCCTGAGTCTATCCATTAAGCTGTGACATTTCAATCTTCATTATGAGATGGTTATGTCATAATCCTGAGTTTATCCATTAAGCTGTGACATTTCAATCTCCATTATGAGATGGTTATGTCATAATCCTGAGTCTATCCATTAAGCTGCAGAGTCTTGAGTTTATCGGCTAAGCCGCAGACTTCTCACGGCACCCTGATATCACTGCATGCAGGGCACAGCCTTCCCTACATTCCATCAAAGAGCCCCTTCTCTTAATTCTCTTGCAGCGTCTATTTTTAGGCATAAGACTTGTATCACCACGAGGGCCAACGGTGTGAAAATAGACTTTTGTCAAATAGCGATTTTTAGTTTTTCTCCCAGTGATATTTTTATTCAGGGTCATTTCACTCAGATTTGAGAGATTTCAATTTCAGGATTCTTGTTCACTTCCTTAATTTTCCTTTTTGTTTTGTTTTGCAGGCCGTTCAACTTGACAATAAAAACATGACCTCACTGAAGGCAAATTCCCTCCCTTTCCAGAAGATTTCCGTTTCGCCCAATAAGGAAACAGAAACGGCCTCAGCCTTGAATTTGTCGTCGATCCGAAGCCGAGCCCAGCGGCCGGGGAAGAGCAGGGAGAAGAGGATGAGAGACAGACCATGGCCTTGCCCGTCTCCCTGATGTCATGTCTGGTCAAATCGGAGTTGGGTGGTGACGACACTGACGCGAGTCCGAGTCATTTGAGGCGAAGATCTGTCGGTGAACAGGAAGCGGAGAGCAGCTGACAGTGCCGATGACGCACTCAGCTCGGAACCCAGCACAAAGTTGTCATCAGGAAGAGCAAGTGGAGCCCTCTAGCGATGACAATGTACACGCTGACGATGCAATGAGCAGTGTTGAAGATGATGACGACCTCGAGGATAAGCAACACCGACGGCAATGAAGGCGGCGAGCGGCGATGATGATGAGGATGACGATGACAGGGACTATGGCCAAGTGGAGGAGCCGACCCTAGTCAATAACTTGGACGCCAGTGTCGAGAGTGACAAGGCTGGACACTCCCTGGATCTGCCGCCGACAGGCGTGGTGAAAAGAGAGGTTGGAAATGGCGGTGACTTCCTTGAAGGCGGAACCCGGCACCTCGGGTGTGAAACAGGAAGCACATTTTTGCTTTCCAGAAGTCACGACCTCGCCGCTGTCCACCCCCATCCCCTCAGCGAAAAATTTGTTAAAGCGCAATGCCCATGATGACCATGAAAGCACCGTCGGAGAGGAAGGAGCGAGATGAATCGTGGAAGAAATATCTGATCAGGTATTGTCTCTATTCTCATTTTCTTTATGTTTTTTTTCACACACTCTCTCTCTCTCTCTCTCTCTCTCTCTCTCTCTCTCTCTCTGTCTCTCTGTCTCTGTCTCTGTCTCTGTCTCTGTCTCTGTCTCTCTCTCTCTCTCTCTCTCTCTCTCTCTCTCTCTCTCTCTCTCTCTCTCTCTCTCTCTCTCTCTCTCTCTCTCTCTCTTTCTCTGTCTCTGTCTCTGTCTCTCTCTCTGTCTCTCTCTCTCTCTCTCTCTCTCTCTCTCTCTCTCTCTCTCTCTCTCTCTCTCTCTCTCTCTCTCTCTCTCTCTCTCTCTCTCTCTCTCTCTCTCTCTCTCTCTCTCTCTCTCTCTCTCTCTCTCTCTCTCTCTCTCTCTCTTAGTAGACCTACTCAATGTATTTATGGGGTCAATCTTGATAGGCCTACTCAATGCATTTATCAGGTCAATCTTGATAGGCCTACTCAATGTATTTATGGGGTCAATCTTGATAGGCCTACTCAATGTATTTATGGGGTCAATCTTGATAGGCCTACTCAATGTATTTATGGGGTCAATCTTGATAGGCCTACTCAATGTATTTATGGGGGACCCCAATCGCCAAATAATTGACCTACAAGACTCTATAACCAACATCTCCGCCAGCTGAAGAAGGTAAGTGTGGTGGTTGCCATTTCAAGAGTTCTTTCAGAACTAAAACGAACCGTGACCATTTACATTAGAGGAAGAAGCATTGAGTGAATAAATGGCATTGTCTCAATGCGCTTTTTCTCAACTGTCGTTTTTTTTTGGAGGTTTATTTTTTCTATAAAAAACACTTCTATGTTCATCAACCAACAACAGGTTCACGGCCAACGATGCCTGCTATTCCAGATGTGCCTGCCTGTACAAAGACCACTATCACTGCCGGGTAGAGGGTGCCAAGTGGTCTTCAAGTCCAAAGACGGTGTGAGGGGTCATGCCAGGTAAATGCCCATTTATTTCCTTGTGCTGGTGTCATGCCAGGTAAATGCCCATTTATTTCCTTGTGCTGGTGTCATGCCAAGTAAATGCCCATTTATTTCCTTGTGCTGGTGTCATGCCAGGTAAATGCCCATTTATTTCCTTGTGCTGGTGTCATGCCAGGTAAATGCCCATTTATTTCCTTGTGCTGGTGTCATGCCAGGTAAATGCCCATTTATTTCCTTGTGCTGGTGTCATGCCAAGTAAATGCCCATTTATTTCCTTGTGCTGGTGTCATGCCAGGTAAATGCCCATTTATTTCCTTGTTAGATCAATAAATGCCCATTTATTTCCTTGTGCTGGTGTCATGCCAGGTAAATGCCCATTTATTTCTTGTGCTGGTGTCATGCCAAGTAAATGCCCATTTATTTCCTTGTGCTGGTGTCATGCCAAGTGGCAAGTTTGGCAAAGCTGCTGGTTGTGTTGACTTCTTATCTTTCCACTCTTTCACCTAGCTGTTATCTTCACCATGAGATCAATGAATATGGTGGTCAATTTTAGTCAGTCATTGTCTCAATCTGAGATCATCACACACTGGGTGGATGGTTCACATGTCATCCTTCCTTTCTACTCTCTCACATGTTTTCTTTCCTTTCCACTCTTTTACATGTTTTCTTTCCTTTCCACTCTTTTACATGTTTTCTTTCCTTTCTACTCTCTCACATGTCTTCCTTCCTTTCTACTCTCTCACATGTCTTCCTTCCTTTCTACTCTCTCACATGTCTTCCTTCCTTTCTACTCTCTCACATGTCTTCCTTCCTTTCTACTCTTTCACATGTCTTCCTTCCTTTCTACTCTTTCACATGTCTTCCTTCCTTTCTACTCTTTCACATGTCTTCCTTCCTTTCTACTCTTTCACATGTCTTCCTTCCTTTCTACTCTTTCACATGTCTTCCTTCCTTTCTACTCTCTCACATGTCTTCCTTCCTTTCTACTCTCTCACATGTCTTCCTTCCTTTCCACTCTTTCACATGTCTTCCTTCCTTTCCACTCTTTCACATGTCTTCCTTCCTTTCTACTCTCTTTCACATGTCTTCCTTCCTTTCTACTCTCTCACATGTCTTCCTTCCTTTCTACTCTTTCACATGTCTTCCTTCCTTTCTACTCTTTCACATGTCTTCCTTCCTTTCTACTCTTTCACATGTCTTCCTTCCTTTCTACTCTTTCACATGTCTTCCTTCCTTTCTACTCTTTCACATGTCTTCCTTCCTTTCCACTCTCTCACATGTCTTCCTTCCTTTCCACTCTTTCACATGTCTTCCTTCCTTTCCACTCTTTCACATGTCTTCCTTCCTTTCCACTCTTTCACATGTCTTCTTTCCTTTCCACTCTTTCACATGTCTTCTTTCCTTTCCACTCTTTCACATGTCTTCCTTCCTTTCCACTCTCTCACATGTCTTCCTTCCTTTCCACTCTTTCACATGTCTTCCTTCCTTTCCACTCTTTCACATGTCTTCTTTCCTTTCCACTCTCTCACATGTCTTCCTTCCTTTCCACTCTTTCACATGTCTTCCTTCCTTTCCACTCTTTCACATGTCTTCTTTCCTTTCCACTCTTTCACATGTCTTCTTTCCTTTCCACTCTTTCACATGTCTTCCTTCCTTTCTACTCTTTCACATGTCTTCCTTCCTTTCCACTCTTTCACATGTCTTCTTTCCTTTCCACTCTTTCACATGTCTTCTTTCCTTTCCACTCTTTCACATGTCTTCCTTCCTTTCCACTCTTTCACATGTCTTCCTTCCTTTCCACTCTTTCACATGTCTTCCTTCCTTTCCACTCTTTACATGTCTTCCTTCCTTTCCACTCTTTCACATGTCTTCTTTCCTTTCCACTCTCTCACATGTCTTCCTTCCTTTCCACTCTTTTACATGTCTTCCTTCCTTTCCACTCTCTCACATGTCTTCCTTTCCTTTCCACTCTCTCACATGTCTTCCTTCCTTTCCACTCTCACATGTCTTCCTTCCTTTCCACTCTCTCACATGTCTTCCTTTTTCCTTTCCACTCTCTCACATGTCTTCCTTCCTTTCCACTCTCTCACATGTCTTCCTTCCTTTCCACTCTTTTACATGTCTTTCCTTCCTTTCCACTCTTTTACATGTCTTTCCTTCCTTTCCACTCTTTTACATGTCTTCCTTCCTTTCCACTCTTTCACATGTCTTCCTTCCTTTCCACTCTTTTACATGTCTTCCTTCCTTTCCACTCTTTTACATGTCTTCCTTCCTTTCCACTCTTTTACATGTCTTCCTTCCTTTCCACTCTTTTACATGTCTTCCTTCCTTTCCACTCTTTTCACATGTTTTCCTTCCTTTCCACTCTTTTACATGTCTTCCTTCCTTTCCACTCTTTCACATGTCTTCTTTCCTTTCCACTCTCTCACATGTCTTCTTTCCTTTCCACTCTTTTACATGTCTTCCTTCCTTTCTACTCTCTCACATGTCTTCTTTCCTTTCCACTCTTTCACATGTCTTCTTTCCTTTCCATGTCTTCCTCTCCACTCTTTTCTTTCCTTTCCACTCTCTCACATGTCTTCCTTCCTTTCTACTCTCTCACATGTCTTCTTTCCTTTCTACTCTCTCACATGTCTTCTTTCCTTTCCACTCTCTCACATGTCTTCTTTCCTTTCCACTCTCTCACATGTCTTCTTTCCTTTCCACTCTTTCACATGTCTTCTTTCCTTTCCACTCTTTTACATGTCTTCCTTCCTTTCCACTCTTTCACATGTCTTCTTTCCTTTCCACTCTTTCACATGTCTTCTTTCCTTTCCACTCTTTCACATGTCTTCTTTCCTTTCCACTCTTTTACATGTTTTCTTTCCTTTCCACTCTTTCACATGTCTTCTTTCCTTTCCACTCTTTTACATGTTTTCCTTCCTTTCCACTCTTTCACATGTCTTCTTTCCTTTCCACTCTTTCACATGTCTTCCTTCCTTTCTACTCTTCTCACATGTCTTCCTTCCTTCCACTCTTTCACATATCTTCCTTCCTTTCTACTCTTTCACATGTCTTCCTTCCTTTCCACTCTTTCACATGTCTTCCTTTCCTTTCTACTCTTTCACATGTCTTCCTTCCTTTCCACTCTTTCACATGTCTTCTTTCCTTTCCACTCTTTCACATGTCTTCCTTCCTTTCTACTCTCTCACATGTCTTCCTTCCTTTCCACTCTTTCACATATCTTCCTTCCTTTCTACTCTTTCACATGTCTTCTTTCCTTTCCACTCTTTCACATATCTTCCTTCCTTTCTACTCTTTCACATGTCTTCTTTCCTTTCCACTCTTTCACATATCTTCCTTCCTTTCTACTCTTTCACATGTCTTCTTTCCTTTCCACTCTTTCACATATCTTCCTTCCTTTCTACTCTTTCACATGTCTTCTTTCCTTTCCACTCTTTCACATATCTTCCTTCCTTTCTACTCTTTCACATGTCTTCTTTCCTTTCCACTCTTTCACATATCTTCCTTCCTTTCTACTCTTTCACATGTTTTCTTTCCTTTCCACTCTTTCACATATCTTCTTTCCTTTCCACTCTTTCACATGTTTTCTTTCCTTTCCACTCTTTCACATGTCTTCTTTCCTTTCCACTCTTTCACATGTCTTCTTTCCTTTCCACTCTTTCACATGTCTTCTTTCCTTTCCACTCTTTCACATGTCTTCCTTCCTTTCCACTCTTTCAATGTTCTTCCTTCCTTTCTACTCTTTCACATGTCTTCCTTCCTTTCCACTCTTTCACACACGTCTTCCTTCCTTTCCACTCTTTCACATATCTTCCTTCCTTTCCACTCTTTCACAGGTCTTCCTTCCTTTCCACTCTTTCACATGTCTTCTTTCCTTTCCACTCTTTCACATGTCTTCTTTCCTTTCCACTCTTTCACATGTCTTCCTTTCCTTTCCACTCTTTCACGTTCTTCCTTCCTTTCTACTCTTTCACATGTCTTCCTTCCTTTCCACTCTTTCACACGTCTTCCTTCCTTTCCACTCTTTCACATATCTTCCTTCCTTTCCACTCTTTCACAGGTCTTCCTTCCTTTCCACTCTTTCACATGTTTTCTTTCCTTTCCACTCTTTCACATGTCTTCCTTCCTTTCCACTCTTTCACATGTCTTCTTTCCTTTTCCACTCTTTCACATGTCTTCTTTCCTTTCCACTCTTTCACATGTCTTCTTTCCTTTCCACTCTCTCACATGTCTTCTTTCCTTTCCACTCTTTCACATGTCTTCTTTCCTTTCCACTCTTTCACATATCTTCTTTCCTTTCCACTCTTTCACATGTCTTCTTTCCTTTCCACTCTTTCACATATCTTCCTTCCTTTCCACTCTTTCACATATCTTCCTTCCTTTCCACTCTTTCACATATCTTCCTTCCTTTCCACTCTTTCACATGTCTTCCTTCCTTTCCACTCTTTCACATGTCTTCCTTCCTTTCCACTCTCTCACATGTCTTCTTTCCTTTCTACTCTTTCACATGTTTTCTTTCCTTTCCACTCTTTCACATGTCTTCTTTCCTTTCCACTCTTTCACATGTCTTCCTTTCCTTTCCACTCTTTCACATATCTTCCTTCCTTTCCACTCTTTCACATATCTTCCTTCCTTTCCACTCTTTCACATATCTTCCTTCCTTTCCACTCTTTCACATGTCTTCCTTCCTGTCCACTCTTTCACATGTCTTCCTTCCTTTCCACTCTTTTCACATGTCTTCTTTCCTTTCCACTCTTTCACATATCTTCCTTCTTTCCACTCTTTCACATGTCTTCCTTTCCACTCTTTCACATGTCTTCCTTCCTTTCCACTCTTTCACATGTCTTCCTTCCTTTCCACTCTTTCACATGTCTTCCTTCCTTTCTACTCTTTCACATATCTTCCTTCCTTTCCACTCTTTCACATGTCTTCCTTCCTTTCCACTCTTTCACATGTCTTCCTTCCTTTCCACTCTTTCACATGTCTTCCTTCCTTTCCACTCTTTTACATGTCTTCCTTGCTTTCCACTCTTTCACATATCTTCCTTCCTTTCCACTCTTTCACATGTCTTCTTTCCTTTCCACTCTTTCACATGTCTTCCTTCCTTTCCACTCTTTCACATGTCTTCTTTCCTTTCCACTCTCTCACGTCTTCTTTCATCTTGCTGTTTTCTCGTAATTCGCACAGAGATCACTGCTATAGCTGGCACCCAGAAACTTGGATTAAACTCGTCAAGATAACGGTTGAAATGTCAAACTCAGTAATTACAGATTTTCTACTGTACAACCAAACCTGCTGCAACAACCACCTGTCCATAACAACCACCTGTCTTAACCACTGCTGGCAATCGACTCCCTTGAATTTTTTACCACCACTGGCAATCGATTCTCTTACATTTCTTCTATACTTTGTCTCTCTCCATAATGACCACCTGTCTAACACAAACCGCGACCACCTTATTTGACTGACCGATCATCATCAGAGCGTGTCCATAAAAACTATTGGGTACAGCCTTACGTTATTGGCTCCACCCACTTCACTGCTAAATCAACGGTCGGGCAGTTAGGTCATAACCAATCATGACCTATATGTCACGTGAGTCAGTGTCTAAATCAACGGTCATGCAGTTAGGTCATAACCAATCATGACCTATATGTCACGTGAGTCAGTGTCTAAATCAACGGTCATGCAGTTAGGTCATAACCAATCATGACCTATATGTCACGTGAGTCAGTGTCTTGAGACAATTGAAGAAGAGACGGGTGATTATCAAAGTGAGACAACCAGTTATTGTAAGTATGTTAATACGGTACAGGAAGTGTTCGGTGTCTGAAAGTTTCACATTTCAGAGACTTTCAGATTTTTTTTTCCATTTGCCATTTACATCCCTGTTCTATGCAAACACATGCGGGGGAATAGATTGCGTTGCCTTTTTTTAAACAAAGTGCTCACCATTTCTTTTGTTTGCAATCCTATGACCACAACCGGTGATCCCCGACTACAGCAGCTTATGAAGCTTTCATACTTGAAAACAAATCAACTCAGTCCTGATCATGTCAGGGTGGTACATAAAGCCAGATAAAAAAACAACACAGGACAGAACAAAACAAAACAAAAAACAACATAGGACAGAACAAAACAAAACAAAAAACAAACACTATTTAATGGGCCATTGGCAGTCCTAAAACTCAGAAAGAAAAGTTGTTTTTTTAATTAGACAAATTCTATCCACCTGTGTCACAACCTGGCCAGAATGATCACCTGTCCATAACAACTACTTTGGTCTGTGATGGTCATTGGTGGACGTTATGGACAGGTTGGACTGACTTGAAAGGCCCTCCAGTTGCTGAAGGACAGCTTTCGACTTCAGTCGAATTTTAAAGATGAGGGTCTTGAACGGGCGATTATTGATCTAAGATTATTTATGTTGTTATTGCAATGTTGTCCCTTGGCAGCCTGATATATAGTCCCTTTGATAGAAAGCAAAGTTTGAATTTTTATAAAATTATCTTTGACCTGATCTGCATCTGTATAATATGCTGCAGTGACCAACTAGCTGGCATTGCGGCAGTGGTCATCTTTGGACAGGGAACGTGTGTTAAGTATGCAGGTGTCTTCTGAAATTGCCAATGTTTCTGAAGAATATGCAGCTAGAAACAAAATGAAATAAGGCTTTAAATGACCGACTGTTTATTCCATTGGATCAGCTTAAACTTACTACAAAAACAGCCAGAACAGGCTGTCAAACATACATTATGGTTCCACCTTCAAACAGTGATTGTTACTGCACTTATTTTACCCTAGTACAGTAAGGCTGTGCAATGGATTGCCAACAGATACAAAACTCAGCAACAGCACTGAAGACTTTAAAAAAAAATAGAATAAGACACATCACTTCAAAGCCAAAATTGGATTGTTATTGCGTGCTGACATTAATACTCAAGAATCGAGTTGGTCAGTTATTAAAAAGAAAAAGAAAAAAGAAGAAGAAAATGGGAGTATGTGATAGCATTGGGAGTCATTTGTCGTATTCGATTCAATAAAGTCACTGGACATTGCTCATTCATTGAATAGAGTTGTTGGACATTACTCATTCATTGAATAGAGTTGTTGGACATTGCTCATTCATTGAATAGAGTTGTTGGACATTACTCATTCATTGAATAGAGTTGTTGGACATTGCTCATTCATTGAATAGAGTTGTTGGACATTGCTCATTCATTGAATAGAGTTGTTGGACATTGCTCATTCATTGAATAGGGTTGTTGGACATTGCTCATTCATTGAATAGGGTTGTTGGACATTGCTCATTCATTGAATAGAGTTGTTGGACATTGCTCATTCATTGAATAGGGTTGTTGGACATTGCTCATTCATTGAATAGAGTTGTTGGACATTGCTCATTCATTGAATAGGGTTGTTGGACATTGCTCATTCATTGAATAGAGTTGTTGGACATTGCTCATTCATTGAATAGGGTTGTTGGACATTGCTCATTCATTGAATAGAGTTGTTGGACATTACTCATTCATTCAATAGAGTTGTTGGACATTACTCATTCATTGAATAGGGTTGTTGGACATTGCTCATTCATTGAATAGAGTTGTTGGACATTGCTCATTCATTGAATAGGGTTGTTGGACATTGCTCATTCATTGAAAAGGGTTGTTGGACATTGCTCATTCATTGAATAGAGTTGTTGGACATTACTCATTCATTCAATAGAGTTGTTGGACATTACTCATTCATTGAATAGAGTTGTTGGACATTACTCATTCATTCAATAGAGTTGTTGGACATTACTCATTCATTCAATAGAGTTGTTGGACATTACTCATTCATTGAATAGAGTTGTTGGACATTACTCATTCATTCAATAGAGTTGTTGGACATTACTCATTCATTGAATAGAGTTGTTGGACATTACTCATTCATTCAATAGAGTTACTTGGACATTACATTACTCATTCATTCAATAGAGTTGTTGGACATTACTCATTCATTCAATAGAGTTGTTGGACATTACTCATTCATTCAATAGAGTTGTTGGACATTACTCATTCATTCAATAGAGTTGTTGGACATTACTCATTCATTCAATCAAATCAGTGGACATTGCTTATTCATTGAATAAAATCAGTGGACATTGTTTATTGATTCAATCAAATCAGTGGACATTGCTTATTGATTCAATCAAATCAGTGGACATTGCTTATTGATTCAATGAAATCAGTGGACATTGCTTATTGATTCAATCAAATCAGTGGACATTGCTTATTGATTCAATCAAATCAGTGGACATTGTTTATTGATTCAATCAAATCAGTGGACATTGTTTATTGATTCAATCAAATCAGTGGACATTGTTTATTGATTCAATCAAATCAGTGGACATTGTTTATTGATTCAATCAAATCAGTGGACATTGTTTATTGATTCAATCAAATCAGTGGACATTGCTTATTGATTCAATGAAATCAGTGGACATTGTTTATTGATTCAATCAAATCAGTGGACATTGCTTATTGATTCAATGAAATCAGTGGACATTGCTTATTGATTCAATCAAATCAGTGGACATTGCTTATTGATTCAATGAAATCAGTGGACATTGCTTATTGGTTCAATCAAATCAGTGGACATTGCTTATTGATTCAATGAAATCAGTGGACATTGCTTATTGATTCAATCAAATCAGTGGACATTGCTTATTGATTCAATCAAATCAGTGGACATTGCTTATTGATTCAATAAAATCAGTGGACATTGCTTATTGATTCAATGAAATCAGTGGACATTGCTTATTGATTCAATAAAATCAGTGGACATTGCTTATTGATTCAATGAAATCAGTGGACATTGCTTATTGATTCAATGAAATCAGTGGACATTGCTTATTGATTCAATAAAATCAGTGGACATTGCTTATTGATTCAATCAAATCAGTGGACATTGCTTACTGATTCAATAAAATCAGTGGACATTGCTTATTGATTCAATAAAATCAGTGGACATTGCTTATTGATTCAATCAAATCAGTGGACATTGCTTATTGATTCAATCAAATCAGTGGACATTGCTTATTCATTCAATGAAATCAGTGGACATTGCTTATTGATTCAATAAAATCAGTGGACATTGTTTATTCATTCAATCAAATCAGTGGACATTGCCGATTCACTCAATCAATCTCTGATTTTTTTTTAGTTTCGGTGAATTGGGTCAAGTCTCGAGGGGAAAATACAATACTACTTTCATTGAAGCTGATAAGCAGAGTGGCTAAGATAATAATGAACGACCTCTTCTGTATTTCCCACTTCTCCCCACCCCCACCGTTTGTCAGGTTTCATGAACACCAAGACAGCATCAGCCCACTGGTCTACAGCAAATTTGACGCCCAGACTGCCTGCCACCATGACGGCTGTCTTTACGCGGAGAAGGAACTTCACTTTCACTGTAACTGGGTATGTGTCAGTGTAGCCGTGGTCTGTCTGTGACGTGTGTGTGTGTGTGTGTGTGTGTGTGTGTGTGTGTGTGTGTGTGTGTGTGTAGGGGGGGAGAATGATGATCATTTCATACATCAAAAACTCTTGCAAAAAACTGGTGCAAGAAACTGGTTAATATCATCAAATAATTCAGTAAGTAAATTAAAGTGATTCTACGTCGCTTGGGCCCATAGATCCGTAGCTTTTCCCGGTTTCTATAGCGTGAAGTGAGACAGGTGATGGTCGTCACCTCTTGGACGGGATGCCAGTCTCAGGCAGGTTTTTACCCCAAGCTGATGATGGTACCATTTTTCACCTGGGTCCAGTTGGAAAATGCATGCTTAGTGTTTTTCCCCCAAGTTGATGATGGTACCATTTTTTCACGTGGGACCAAATATTGCCAAGATTTGAACCCAGTGTCTCATGATTCCAAGTCTGGCAGTCTAACCAGGAGGCCACTGATGCCACTAAATGACTCATTGCTTACTACTTGTGTTAAAATCACTTAAAGGAACACAATAGCAGGGCTATTAGAGTATGGGCATACATGTTTAGTTAAATGGGTAGATACAGAGGAAGGAAGATAATTGAATTAATTTGATGGGTAGGTACACAGGTAGGAAGATAATTGAATTAGTTTAATGGGTAGGTACACAGGTAGGAAGATAATTGAATTAGTTTGATGGGTAGGTACACAGGTAGGAAGATAATTGAATAGTTTAATGGGTAGGTACACAAGTAGTAAGATAATTGAATTAGTTTAATGGGTAGGTACACAAGTAGTAAGATAATTGAATTAGTTTAATGGGTAGGTACACAGGTAGTAAGATAATTGAATTAGTTTAATGGGTAGGTACACAAGTAGTAAGATAATTGAATTAGTTTAATGGGTAGGTACACAAGTAGTAAGATAATTGAATTAGTTTAATGGGTAGGTACACAGGTAGTAAGATAATTGAATTAGTTTAATGGGTAGGTATACAGGTAGTAAGATAATTGAATTAGTTTAATGGGTAGGTACACAGGTAGTAAGATAATTGAATTAGTTTAATGGGTAGGTACACAGGTAGTAAGATAATTGAATTAGTTTAATGGGTAGGTATACAGGTAGTAAGATAATTGAATTAGTTTAATGGGTAGGTACACAGGTAGTAAAATAATTGAATTAATTTGATGGGTAGGTACACAGGTAGTAAGATAATTGAATTAGTTTAATGGGTAGGTATACAGGTAGTAAGATAATTGAATTAGTTTGATGGGTAGGTACACAGGTAGGAAGATAATTGAATATTTTGATGGGTAGGTACACAGGTACAAATATAATTAAATAGTTAAATGGGTAAGTATACAGGTAAGAAGATAATTGAATTAGTTTGATGAGTAATTGAGCAAATTGATGGGTAATTGAATACATTGGTGAATACTTGAATAGAGTGAAAGATCATAGAATAGATTGATGATTGTGGAATAGATAGATAGGTAATTTGATAGATTGATTGATATTTGAATAATGTGATAGATAATTAAATTGATTGATAGATAATGAAATGGAATGATGGATAGTTGAATAGATTGATAGATAATTTAATAGATTGATACATAATTGAATAGAGTGATATATAATTGAATGGATTGATGGCTAATTGAATAGTGCGATAGATAATTGAATGGATTGATGGCTAATTGAATAGAGTGATAGATGATTGAATGGATTGATGGCTAATTGAAAAGAGTAATATATAATTGAATGGATTGATGGCTAATTGAATAGAGTGATAGATAATTGAATGGATTTATGGCTAATTGAATAGAGGAATAGATAATTGAATGGATTGATGGCTAATTGAATAGAGTGATAGCTAATTGAATGGACTGATGACTAATTGAATAGAGAGATAGATAATTGAATAGAGTAATAGACAATTATATAGATTGATGGCTAATTGAATAGAGTGATAGATAATTGAATAGAGTAATAGACAATTATATAGATTGATGGGTAATTGAATAGAGTGATAGATAATTGTATAGAGTGATAGATAATTGAATGGAATGATAGACAATTATATAGATTGATGGGTAATTGAATGGAGTGATAGACAATTATATAGATTGATGGGTAATTGAATGGAGTGATAGACAATTATATAGATTGATGGGTAATTGAATGGAATGATAGACAATTGTATAGATTGATGGGTAATTGAATGGAGTGATAGACAATTATATAGATTGATGGGTAATTGAATAGAGTGATAGACAATCGTATAGATTGATGGGTAATTGAATAGAGTGATTGATAATTGAATAGAGTGATAAATAATTGTATAGATTGATGGGTAATTGAATAGAGTGATAGACAATCGTATAGATTGATGGGTAATTGAATAGAATGATAGACAATTGAATAGATTGATGGGTAATTGAATAGAGTGATAGATAATTTTATAGATTGATAGACAATTGTATAGATTGATTGGTAATTGAATAGAGTGATAGATAATTGTATAGATTGATAGGCAATTGTATAGATTGATGGGTAATTGAATAGAGTGATAGATAATTGTATAGATTGATTGGTAATTGAATAGAGTGATAGATAATTGTATAGATTGATGGGTAGTTGACTAGAGTGATAGACAATCGTATAGATTGATGGGTAATTGAATAGAGTGGTAGACAATTGTATAGATTGATAGACAATTGTATAGATTGATGGTAATTGTAATTGATAAATAAAGTAATTGAATAGATAATTGTATAGATTGATGGGTAATTGAATAGAGTGATAGATAATTGTATAGATTGATGGGTAATTGAATAGAGTGATAGATAATTGTATAGATTGATTGGTAATTGAATAGATCTGAACATATTGATAAACAGGAATCAATTGCTTGATAATTGAGTAGATTGAATGATGGTAAAATAAATTAATGGATAATTGAACAGATTGATGAATAGTAGAAAAGAATGATGGATAATTCAATAACTTGATAGATTATTGAATAGATAATTGAATAGATAATTGAATAGTTTGATAGATAATTGAATAGTTTGATAGATAATTGAATAGTTTGATAGATAATTGAATAATTTGATAGATAATTGAATAGTTTGATAGATAATTAGAAATATATAAATTTGTTGTTTAAGTTTGCTGAATTATCTCTGACATGAATTTGCATAAAAGACAAGAGAAACCGTGAAAGCCTTTGAATTTGTTCTTGACCTTGTCTTATCCCTACAGACCAACTGTAAGCAAGTCATCCCCCAGTCTGGCCCCACCTTTGCTTTGTTGGAGCATTATCGCATTCACGAGTGTGGCATGAATGCCTTTAACAAAGGAACCAAAAACACTGGCGCTATAACGTCTGGCATAAAGGAACTGGACCCGTTGCAGAAAAGACGAGGGCGTCCTCCAAAGTATCCACGCGACGACCTGCCTGTCATTCCCAAAGTTTATCTGACGGAGAAAGAGATCATGGATTCCACCTTAGCTTTCATGCATAATAAGACGTATGACGAGGAAAGCCGCATTATCAACGGCTTTAAGAAAATCCTGGCCACGGAATCGTGCCCTGATGACAACTGCATGTTTCAAAACAAAGATCACTATCACTGTGGACGCAAGTTTTGTCACATGTCCACCGACAGACTAGACTTCCTTACCCTACATTCAAAAGATTTCCACAACAACGTGACTATTTTGGAAGGGTACGAGTTCTTTGAGCGCAATGTGAACTGCCGGCGCCCCCACTGCAGTAACAACCAGGTCAACCGCCACTACCACTGCATGCGACCGCGATGCGACTACTCTTTTGTCCGTCACAGCACCATGGTTCAGCACAACAAAAAGCATCCCACGGCCCCAGCCGCCGTCCTCACCCCACCAGGTGGCGCCTTGCCGGCGTCTCAGCCATTTTCTAGCAAGAAGCTAGGCCAGCAATTGGTGGCCATAGCGCCAGCTATTGCGTCTCCACCTCCCCCTGCCGCCATCTCTGCATCATCGTCGACACCTGTCTCTCCCAACATGGCCTCTCCGTCCTCTGCCACCAGAAGCAAATCGGTCGCAGACGTCAACGACAGCGCCGGCAGCAAAACTGCCAACGTCACTGGTAAGACCGTCGTGAAATCCTCCGGAACCTATTTTCCTCTGTCAGGATTACCCAAGATTCAATTGACGTCTGTGTCGGGACTTCCCATTCAGTCTGCTTCGCCAGATGGGAATGTGCTCAGCACATCAGTTGCTGAAGTGACAGCCTCCGCCGTTTCAAACCATCTACCAGGATCCAACGTGTCCGTACTGACAGCATCTCCGTTAGCGGCCGTTACTTCATCTCAGGTCATACAGGGAGCTCAAATACTGCAGACCCAAAATGGGGCATCCATCATCAACGCTGGCGGAATGTGCCTCACTCTCCCGCCAAATTTAGCATCTTCTTCCATCCCACTTCTAACGCCATCGGCCCAGAGCCCACAACCCGCACTTTTAACCGGCATCATTCCCATGGGCAATCTGGCCACGCCCCAGTCGGTGGCCCCGCAGCTGGTCAACATTCCCGGTGCTCAGATCATCGCGACCTCTCAGGGCTCGTTTTTGCAGCATGGCAGTGTGCTGGGCTCCAACCTGGTGCAGGTCATCCAGAACCCCATCACGGTGATCAGCTCCGGCACGGCCACCCCGACCTCCATCTCAGCAGCCCCCGGAAGCAGCCTGGCCGTCACCGGTACCGTGGCAGGCACCTCCGCCCCTCTTACACTTCTTCTCCAACAGCAGAAACAACAGCAGCAGCAGCAACAACAACAACAACAACAACTATTACAAAACTGCCAACAACAGCAACAGCAACAACAACAGGGTGATGGAAGTTTATTACCTCTGAACTGGGCCAATCTGAAAAAGAAAATGCACTATCCACTGTCCATCAATTGCGGCCGTCCGTTCTGCAAGCTCAAAAAGAAAGATCACTACCATTGCTTGGACTGCTATCAGGCCTTCTCCGACCCTGCACGTTTAAGGGTTCATCTCGGAAAACATGGTTTCAAATTCAAAAAGGCTGACCTACGTGTGAAAAACGAAGATAGCCTTCAAGATCAGATCGTCACCAAAGTCTCCCAAGGCCTTGACCTTTCACCCCAAGTCAAAAAACAAGTAAAAGGTCACAATCCCTGGGAGAAAACGGTCGGTAATCTGGCTAGCTCTGCAGCTGCTATGAAAAATGAGGACGAAGGCCAAGGTCTGTCTTCTTCCCTCAATTTATGTCCGTCGGTTTTCACCGAGATGGTCGCCAAAGGGAAAGAAGCAGAGGCCCTGACGTCTTCGAACTCATCGCTGTCAAAATCAACGGAGAAGATCACCCTGGTCATGAGCAACGTGAACTCCCAGTGGACCATCAGCCGCAATGACGGGAAGCGAGGTTCTGAGTCGGACTCCCAGCAAGACGTTGGAGACCAGAACAAGGACGTCCATCATGAGCAGGAGGAGGACGTGTCTATCGGGGCTGTCGAGCCGAACCAAAATTCTTTGGACAATTACGACAGTGACGCCCCTTTGTTGATGGTGGATGAGGGACAGGGACGAAAGCAACGACTCGTCTCTCAACACGTCCTCTTCCAGCCTGACTCTCTGCTCGTCTCTGTCTCGCAGTCGCGATCGAGACGGCCGTCGGTCAGAAGCAAGGATTACGTCGACTCTGAGACCATCATCGAGGCCCCGCCGCCGGCGAAGCAGCCGAAGGAAGTACAAGAAGGACTTTAACGTGCCCGAAGGTTTTATTCATGTGAAGTGTAGCCAGGATTGCGGCTACATGCGATGCGCGTACAGGCAGTCTGTAACGCACTTCCATTGCATCCGCACCAACTGTGGCTACGGAATCAGTGACAGATCACGCATAATTCAACACCGCGTCCGTCACGAACGTCTGGACGTCCTCATGGGCGGGAGTTTCAGCATTTCCGGGCCTCCGTCAGCTGTCGCAGAGCCGACTGCGAGTTTGACGAGAAATCCTCCCACTTCCACTGCCTCAAGTGTCCGTTCTCCTGTGCCGATTCGGGGCGCACCAGCCCACCAAAAGTACCATGCCAAGCTGGACAACGTCTCCAACAACGGATTCATCAAGTTCACCGGAGTGCAGGACTGCCAGACGGCTTCCTGTTATTACTTCCGCAAACAAACCCACTACCACTGCACCTTTCCCGGGTGCAATCATGCGGTGTTAGGTCCCTCCCAGATGGCACCACATAAACTGAAACACGCCCAGCACAGTCAGTGATTGGTTGCAGGTCCACTTGTGCGGCTTTTGCTGTTGGCCACCATGTCTCATGCGGCCCATTGAGTATCGTCTTTACGTCTTTCCAGCGTTTTTGTCCTTTCCTCAGTTTAAAGGAGGAGTTTGAGGTCACCAAAGTTTTAACTTGTTCGCCAAATAACGTACGGACATGGATGATTGATAAGGAACAAAGGGCACTTCCAAATATGGCCACTCAAAGGACGCTGTCCTGGGATATTTCTAACCCATCTTACACAAGGCGACAACGATAATGTCTGTAGAAAGACCTCAAACTGGAGGTAGCGCCACAAAATGTTTCTGAGCTTACGGTGTAAAGACAAATGAATGGGACACGGGTCGTGTCGAAAGTGATGAGTGAGGTTAGAAAATGGATATTGAAATTCGAAAGTGATGAGTGAGGTTAGAAAATGGATATTGAAATTCGAAAGTGATGAGTGAGGTTAGAAAATGGATATTGAAATTCGATTGGAGCCAAGAGGAGGTGAAGACAAAGAAAGAAGACAGAAAAACTCTTTGGGCGCCAGACTGAATCAAACCTGTGACCTCTGCATCAACACTTATTGCCTTGCTGTGAAAAAGAGTAGTACGAACCTCAAGGAAGAAAGTTAGCCTGGTTTTCTAGTACGTTCTCTTTTCATGGTGAGGAGAGAGTAGTGGTGGGTTTGATTCCATCTGGGGCCCAAGATTTTTTTCTGTCCATAGCTTTGTATTTGTCTCATTTTTTGTTTTTATGGGGCTTCAATATTATTCCATTTCCTTATTCATCACTTGACCTTACAATACGCTGGGGCGGGGGTAAGCCCCACCCCCCCCCCCCCCCCCCCCCAACACACACTCCCCAAAATGACAGATATCGGAGAAACACGGAGAAAAGTGATTTCTAAGTATTCTTATTATTATCTTATCAAACGAGTCAAAAATATATGCAATATTCCTTCAACAGCGTACTCGTCTACTTCCTGTTCTTTTCTTTTCATTTCCTTTCTTTCTTTTTTTGCCCAGGGAAAAACCAGAACAGATTTGATTCAACATTCTGTTGTGTTTTCCATGCCAACGGATTTTGATAGAAAGGATTGGGTTTGTGTTGGTGTTTTTTATGCATATTATTATGTGTGTGTTTTATCACTTTCACATTTTTTTGATGTCTTGTGAGAGCTGCTGACAATGTGTTTATATACATACATATATATATATATATATATATATATATATATATATATATATATATATATATATATATATATATATATATATATATATATATATATATATATATTATATATATATATATGTATATATATATATATATATATATATATATATTATATATATATATATATATATATATATATATATATATATATATATATATATATATATATTATATATATATATATATATATATATATATATATATATATATATATATATATATATATATATATATATATATATATATATATATATATATTATTAATTATATATTGACTGTTTGTTGATATAGCTATGCATTGACGATGACAATTATTGGCAAAAACTATATATATATATATATATATATATATAGGTGACTATTTCATATATAAATATTTATACACATAAATTTATTTATATTATTATATACATTCACATTAGGTATTTATTTAGATATTTATATTTTCTGATACATTCATTTGTTGTAGTCAAGATAAAAGTATTTTGGGTCGTAGTGGTGCATGAAATGAATCTTTGTGTGAAATCCGTGTTTTGTCACATCGTCTAGGTCTTACCGGTAGGCCCCACTCCTTTCCTCTCACCTGTTAACGTGTCCTTCATCTTGCCGTTCCCACGTTAATTCACACTGAGATCACGGCACATGGAAGATGTTGCACTGTCGTTTCTGTCTGTTTACTCATCACTCTTTTCTTCCTACGGTGGATAGGAAAGAAATTGTTTTGTCATTCGGTGAATATATGGAATCAGAATCAGACTGTCTCTGTTGTTGTCCCGACTTGATGGGCCATGGACTGGGAGTTGCTGATAGAACCTACATCTTTCCTTCCTCCTTCCACATGTCTTTGAGCTTGCTGTTGGCGGGTGATGCCGGTAGGTCTGTCTTTTTCCTTTCCTTCATCCGCTTATCAGGAGGACTCGTTAGGCCTGGGCGCTAATCGAGACATTACTCGATACCAATGAATACAAGGCTTCGAGCCTCTCAACCAAAAGGTAGTGGGTTCAAGCCCCGCCAACGGTTGAAAAATGTTCTCTCGATTTTTTTCAAGCAAAATCTACGCACCTGGTCCAGGTACCTTGTCCCATCAGAGACGGACGATAAAAGGGAGGTCCCGTGTGCAGATCACAACGCTTTGTGCACGTTAATGATCCTTTGGCTGTTTACAGGGCAGTCCTGCCAACATTAAAAATGCTACCAAAAACCCTGAGATCACCTTAGTTGTGACCATGGGTAAATCAAATCAAAATCATCCGTTTATCCTTCGTCTTGCTGTTTCCTCTTATTTCACCCTGAGATCACCACATATGGTGGACAAGGTAAATGTCAATGAACCAAGCAAACCAAAAAGCTTGCTGTTTCTTCTTAATTCGCCCTGATATCGTTGCATAATATTTTGGTGGACTGTGTCAATCAGTCGCCAGGGAAATCAAATTTGTCCTGAATTGAATTTCTTTCACTGTTTTCTTGTTTTCTCTTGGGTTTTTTTGTGGTCCTGCTCTGAAATCTTTCCATGGCCGGGTTGAGAAATTGAGTTGTGTGTGTTTGTATGTAAAAGAATGTGTGTGTCTGTGCCTGTGTCTATGTGGGAGAGTGTGTGTGTGTGTGCCAATAATGGTATGTGTGTAGATATGTGTGCAAGAGTGTGTGTGTGTATGCAATGAATGAAATGTGTCTGTAAAAGTGTGTAAGAGTGTGTATGTGTATGTGTATAATAGTATAGGTGTGTGTAGACATGTGTCTTAGAGTGTGTGTGTGTGTGTGTGTGTGTATGATAGTATCGGTGTGTGTGTGTGTGTGTGTGTATGATAGTATCGGTGTGTGTGTGTGTATAATAGTATGGGTGTGTGTAGATATTATATATGTAAGTGTGTGTGTAAGTGTGTGTGTGTGTGTGTAAGTGTGTGTGTTCACACCTTGTGATAATATTCATTGCTCAAGAAAAGTTGTATTATATGTCTACTCTAGCCAACTGCATGTGAGCATTTGGCAGGTGTTGCTGGTTGGTCCTACTCGTCTTTTTTCCTCTTTCACTTATCTTTCATCTTGCTGTTTCCTCTTCATTCACCCTGAGATCACCACATATGGTGGATGGGGTAAATTTCAATCCAACAAACAAAGAAGACACCCCTGTGTATTTTTATCCGATGCAAAGATTAGACCAAACTGTAAGTTTACACCTGTAGTACCGGTAATTAGAAAGTTGAATTGTGATGACCTGTGGGCTCTCTTGTTGTTAAAGTTAATGCCAATCTTGTTGGGGTTTTTTTCTTTGGATTTCCTTCCACCCCCCCACCCCCTCCCCCCCTTTCCTTTCTATCTCCATACAAATCCTTCAATGTAATTACACCAAGGAATTCAAGCTGCTGATCTTTTTCCTTTTTTTTTTGTTGCTTTCATTTCGTCGTCTTCCTTCTTCCCGGGCTGACTTGAGTATTCAATTTTTCTATTGCATTTTATTGAATGTCGTTTTAGACTTGTATCAACTCCTATGGTCCTATGTTATTTGTCTGTCACTAGTCAGTTGTGTAGTCTATGTTAATTTGTCTGTCACTAGCTCACATCAGTTGTGTAGTCAAATGTGGATTTGTCTATCACTAGCTCACATCAGTTGTGTAGTCATGTGTTGATTTGTCTGTCACTAGCTCACATCAGTTGTGTAGTCATGTGTTGATTTGTCTGTCACTTGCTCACATCAGTTGTGTAGTCATGTGTTGATTTTTCTGTCACTAGCTCACATCAGTTGTGTAGTCATGTGTAGATTTGTCTGTCACTAGCTCACATCAGTTGTGTAGTTGATGGGTGGTTGGTTGGTTACACTAGTTGATGGTTGGTTGGTTGATTACACTAGTTGATGGGTGGTTGGTTGATTACACTAGTTGATGGGTGGTTGGTTGGTTGATTACACTAGTTGATGGGTGGTTGGTTGGTTGATTACACTAGTTGATGGGTGGTTGGTTGATTACACTAGTTGATGGTTGGTTGGTTGGTTACACTAGTTGATGGGTGGTTGGTTGATTACACTAGTTGATGGGTGGTTGGTTGGTTGATTACACTAGTTGATGGGTGGTTGGTTGGTTGATTACACTAGTTGATGGATGGTTGGTTGATTACACTAGTTGATGGGTGGTTGGTTGATTACACTAGTTGATGGTTGGTTGGTTGATTACACTAGTTGATGGGTGGTTGGTTGGTTGATTACACTAGTTGATGGATGGTTGGTTGGTTGATTACACTAGTTGATGGGTGGTTGGTTGGTTGATTGCACTAGTTGATGGTTGGTTGGTTGATTACACTAGTTGATGGGTGGTTGGTTGGTTGATTACACGAGTTGATGGTTGGTTGGTTGATTACACTAGTTGATGGGTGGTTGGTTGATTACACTAGTTGATGGTTGGTTGGTTGATTACACTAGTTGATGGGTGGTTGTTGGTTGATTACACTAGTTGATGGATGGTTGGTTGGTTGATTACACTAGTTGATGGGTGGTTGGTTGGTTGATTGCACTAGTTGATGGGTGGTTGGTTGATTACACTAGTTGATGGGTGGTTGGTTGGTTGATTACACTAGTTGATGGTTGGTTGGTTGATTACACTAGTTGATGGATGGTTGGTTGATTGATTACACTAGTTGATGGGTGGTTGGTTGATTACACTAGTTGATGGGTGGTTGGTTGATTACAGTAGTTGATGTTGGATTTACTAGTTGATGGGTGGTTGGTTGATTACACTAGTTGATGGATGGTTGGTTGATTGATTACACTAGTTGATGGGTGGTTGGTTGATTGATTACACTAGTTGATGGTTGGTTGGTTGGTTGATTGGATTACACTAGTTGATGGTTGGTTGGTTGGTTACACTAGTTGATGGGTGGTTGGTTGGATTACACTAGTTGATGATGGTTGGTTGGTTGATTACACTAGTTGATGGGTTGGTTGGTTACACTAGTTGATGGGTGGTTGGTTGATTACACTAGTTGATGGTTGGTTGGTTGATTACACTAGTTGATGGGTGGTTGGTTGGTTGATTACACTAGTTGATGGTTGGTTGGTTGGTTACACTAGTTGATGGTTGGTTGGTTGATTACACTAGTTGATGGGTGGTTGGTTGCTCACATCACAGGGCAACAGTTGGGCTCTTGGACCAGCCAGGGCTGCTAGATTGTGACACTTTTGACAGGCTGATAAAAGTCTGATGGATAAACATGCGATGAGCATGCTACGCCCGACTCTGGGATGCACGGTCGAAGGTTTGACTTTGTGCTAGCAAAGAAGTGGCCTAGAGGTTAAACTGTTAGACTTGGGATTGGGATCTTCTGGTTTGAATCCAGCAATGCCAGATCTGATGTTTTTGTTGTTCAGGAGAAGATGCTTAACCCTTTGAGCCTTGTCTACCATTACTTTGCTGAGCAAGACCACATCCCATGGTGAGGAGTGTAAGCTGTGGATTTAGCATCAGTTAATCAAAACAGCTGTACTATATTGACTTCACTAAGATGTTCTTCAAGATGTCTGCGCTCATGTTGAAGTTGTTGGGGTGAAATGTGGAGAAAAATGAATCAATTTTCAGCATGGAACATATGGAATCAGTGGTTAGCTGTGCAAAGGAAATGAAACATATGGAATCAGTGGTTAGCTGTGCAAAGGAAATGCTATTGAGTAAGCCAGATGTCATTGATTAAATATAGGATTTATCAGAATTAGACTGAGGACTACCCTGAGAGTGACATGACATTGATGTACTAGTGATAGTGAGAGGGGATTCTATGATCAGTTGATGGGGGCCATATGTTGAAGACAAATCTTGAATTTCATATCATGATTTTTTTTATGCGTGAACATTAGTGAAATAAGAGATTTTTCACAATCCTTTCTTGTCATACACGAAAGAGTTTAGATGTTTACCCAGAAAGTTGAAAACGTGTTTTTCTTGTATTCACAATATTATTGAAAGATATTTTGCCTACACAATATATATTCTCTCTTCTCAACATTGGAGAATCATGTTTGCCGTTGAAAAGGCAAATCATTTCTGTTTCTCTTCTTCTTCTCTACTGAATTCTTTTTTGGGACCTGAAGTTTGCATAGTAAGTTTGCTTGGTTTTCTACTTAGTTTCTAGGCAAGAATTTTGTGCGATTAAGATGAATATATTATGCAAATTTAGTCTTGTACCGAAATGCTAAGATTTGTGTGCATAACCTCTTGCTAGCTGTGTGGAGTTTGTTGACAATGACATATTTATTTACAATATGTAACTTATGCAAAATTACTTTTGGGACCAAAAAGCAAAATATTTGAGTCCCAGAGACAGGTCAGCTTTGTATGAAATCAGAATTGATTTGGGGGAGAGATGTTTTAAGAAAAATCTGCCGAACTTGACCTTTTTTTAAAAAGATTCCAGTTCTGCTCTGTGTTGCCTCCCCCTCCACCCTTCCTCTTCACTTGTTCACTCTTCATTTCTCCCCTCCACCCTTCCTCTTCACTTGTTCACTCTTCATTTCTCCCCCTCCACCCTTCCTCTTCACTTGTTCACTCTTCATTTCTCCCCCTCCCCCCCATCCTCCTCCTCACCCCAAGACCATGTTCCTGACCCCGGGAGAATAAGTGCAGTTTTAACATCTCTGTGGCCTCAATGCCTTTAATTTGAACATTCCACAAGCCATTGCACATTTTTTACTTTAGTATTATTTTTTATTGTTATTATTATTATTATTATTATTATTATTATTATTATTATTATTATTATTATTATATTATTATTATTATTATTATTATTATTATTACTCGTATTATTATAAATGTTTTTATTTTTATTATTATTATTATCATTATTATTATTATTCTTAGTTTTATTATTGTTATTATCATTATTATTATTACTACTATTATTACTATAATTATTAGCATCGCACACACTGCTATAACACTTATTGATAACACACGTCTCAAGACCATTTCCGTGTTCACAAAAACGTTTGTTAACTCGTCCAAGCCTTAGATACCAACATTCCAAGTCACCGAAATCCGTTGATGTTTCCAATTGCTGAGTGCTGCTGTCACCATGAACTGCTTCTGACCTTTGACCCCGTTGCCGTTGCCGTTTATATTATTTATAGTGTCGAAACGACAAACTCTCCTTCTACTACTGCTGCTGTTGTTGTTCATCCAGGTCACTTTGTTGTTATGGTAATAGGTTGTTTCTTTTTGTCACTATTTTCCTTCTTACTGTGAGTGTGAGATATAACAAATCCATTCTAATTCTATACAAAGATGTCTACAATAATGGGAGTGATTCATTCAACTCTTTTAGAATTGTTCATTTTATATATATATATATACATTGTGTATTATATGTTCTTTGAGCTGATTAAATATATGCATATTTGGATGTTAACTGATGCTTATATTGATCTTTTCTCCTGTATTTTTCCCCTCGTAAATTTTTTTTTTAAAGAGGGCGCTGAGGTTTTGGTCGAGCTCTTGAGCCTCCGTACGGTGATCACGTAACTCCATGTGGAGACAAAATGTACAGAGCAATCCAATCGCTGGCTGAGTACTGTTGAGCCTGATGGTGTGAGGCTAGTTTTTGTAGCTTTTCTTTTTTCAATTTTATGTTTGAAATAGCAATTAAATTCCAGTGTTTGAAATATATAGCAATTAAATTCCAGTGTTTGAAATATATAGCAGTGTTTGAAAATTAAATTCCAGTGTTTGAAATATATAGCAATTAAATTCCAGTGTTTGAAATATATAGCAATCAAATTCCAGTGTTTGAATATATAGCAATTAAATTCCAGTGTTTGAAATTTATAGCAATTAAATTCAAGTGTTTGAAATATATCGTTTGAAATTAAATTCCAGTGTTTGAAAACATAGCAATCAAATTCCAGTGTTTGAAAAGAATTGCAATTTGAATATCTGAACAAAACTTTTGCATTTTGCAGGGCAGAGAATAATTATGATAGAAATAAATCAATTGAGATGATTTGAGCATGTAATCAGAATGAATGATAATAGAATAGCTAAATCAGTATACAGTGCTAAAGCCCAAGGTAAAAGACCAAAAGGCAGATCTCGGAGAAGGTGGGAAGAAGATATAAAAGAGCCATTAAAACATAAAAATTTAACTTTTTTTTTGGAAAGAAACAGAAAATGCCAGGACAGGGCAGTCTGGAGAAAGGTCATCTCAACTCACACACCGAAAGGTAGAATGGGAACTAATAAAGAAAGAAAGAAAGAATAATTGTCCTTCATTTCGGGTTGCTTCTCGAAAAGAGCTTAAATTACAGTGCCATTTGCTATTTGTGTCTGACAATGTGAGAAGTGAGAGAGAATTTGTGAGAAGGACAGGTGGTGGGGGAAGAGACTGAATTATGAATTATGAATTATAGGCAAAAGCCTGGTGTGGAACATAGGCTACAGTTCCAATGGCTGAATAGGAGGTGGACTGACAAGTTTCAGCCTGTAAAATGCTACATGACAGCAAGTGATGATAAGATAACCAGTAAATCAACTGTTGCTTCTTGACCAAACAAAATTGATTTTCTTTCATTTCTTATTTCTAAAATTCTAAGCCGCGTGGTTTTCTGTCAGTGTTATTTTATCCTCATTCTTTTCTCTGTGATTTCGTAAATATATTTGTATCATTATTTATTTACTGTTGGAATCAATTTCATATTTTTACTACAATGTTTTTTTCAAATCCATTTCCTCTAGTCTTTTCTCTTGACTTTTCCCAAAGTAGGTCATGATATAAAAATTGGATTTCAGTGCATGAAACTACATGGGACCTTCGGTGTTTGCTTTCCATCTTCTTGATGTTTTCATCAACAAATCTTTTGCATCACATGATGACTATTATTATTTATTTTGAATCTTTTTATTTTTATTATGATCATGATTATTATTGAGATGGCGCAACGAATATATTTTTTAAAAGCCTCAAACTGCTGTTTTCCTTGCTCATTCACGCATGGCTGAACATGCTGTGACCAAACTGCTGTTTTCCTTGCTCATTCAGGCATGGCTGAACATGCTGTGACCAAACTGCTGTTCTTTGTTGCTTGTGGGATTTTTACTCTAAATACGTGGAAATTGTTTGGACCAGACATCCTCTTTATGTCTCCACAATATTTTAAGATATATAAATTAAATATACACATATATATATATATATATATATATATATATATATATATATATATATATATATATATATATATATATATATATATAATGTACAGGCATTAATGAAAAGTTATTATTGTAGTAGTTATTATTATTATTATTATTATTGCTATTGTTGATGTTAACTATTTACTCCATCAATGTTACCAGGCATTAATCATTCACTTTTTTATTCCAGAAGACGAAATTGTCTCGGAGTAGTTATTATTATTATTATTATTATTGGAAACTATTGTTGATGTTAACTATTTACTCCATCCCTGATGCAAAGACTTTCTTTTTAACAGTCTGATTTCACTCTTTTTATTCCAGAGGTTCGTCCAATCAGAAGTCTCGGAGACAGCCTTGCAAAGGCTTTGATTTGATTTTGTATTTGGGTTTTTGTCCAATCAGAAGGCTAAAAAACCAGTTTCACTGATTTGATTGGCCATGGTTGTGGGGTCAGAGGCATTCAATCATCAACGTTCCCTGATGCAAAGACTGGGTTTGCATTCCAATTAACCAGTCTGAGGCTTTGATTTGATTGGCTGGTTTTGGGTTTCCCAGAGGTTCGTCCAATCAGAAGGCTAGAACGTACATCAGCCTTGCAAGGCACTTAAAGACTGAGTACTGCCATAGCAAGGAATTATGTTTTTTACTGTGGCTGTTGTTCACCTTTTCTTATATGTTCGTCTGAAAGTCAATTTCTCATTTAATGTACCATATGTGTGAACAGTTGGTTACCATTTGAGTGAACAGTTGGTTGCCATGCGTGTGTGAAAGGTTGCTTTCAAAACGTTTTGTTGCCACATGTGTGAAAGGTTGGTTACCATATGTGTATACATTTTGTTGCCATGTGTGTGAATGGTTTGTTGCTGTGGGTGTGTACAGTTGGTTGCTGAACGTGTGAACGTTTGGTTACTATATGTGTGAGTGGTTAATTACCATATATGTGAGTGGTTAATTACCATATGTGTGAGTGGTTGGTTACCATATATGTGAGTGGTTGGTTACCATATGTGTGAACGGTTGGTTACCATATATGTGAGTGGTTAATTACCATATATGTGAGTGGTTAATTACCATATATGTGAGTGGTTAATTACCATATATGTGAGTGCTTAATTACCATATATTGAGTGCTTGGTTACCATATGTGTGAGTGGTTGGTTACCATATGTGTGAACGGTTGGTTACCATATATGTGAGTGCTTGGTTACCATATATGTGAGTGGTTGGTTACCATATGTGTGAGTGGTTGGTTACCATATGTGTGAGTGGTTGATTACCATATGTGTGAGTGGTTGATTACCATATGTGTGAACGGTTGGTTACCATATATGTGAGTGGTTGGTTACCATATGTGTGAGTGGTTGGTTACCATATATGTGAACGGTTGGTTACCATATGTGTGAGTGGTTGGTTACCATATGTGTGAGTGGTTGGTTACCATATGTGTGAGTGGTTAATTACCATATATGTGAGTGGTTGATTACCATGTGTGAACGGTTGGTTACCATATGTGTGAGTGGTTGGTTACTGTACATTTGAATAGTTTGTTAATAAAATAATATTTCCATGCTCATTGTTACAAACACATGTGGCCAGTTGGCGCTGGTAGGTTTTACTTCTTTCCTTCCGCCCTCCATTTCACACGTCATACATTTTGCTGTTGTCTCTGAATTCACCCTGAGATTGAGATCACCTGAGATTGAGATCACCTGAGATTGAGATCACCTGAGATTGAGATCACCTGAGACAGAGAGGTAAGCTGCAGATGGTCTTGGAGGAACTTTACTTTTTTTTTCCACACTCAACGGCAGATGAAATGGATGGGAAGAACTTTAAATTATGTACAACAGAGAAAACGAAAGAAGATGAAATGGATGGAAGAACTTTAAATTATGTACAACAGAGAAAACGAAAGAAGATGAAATGGATGGGAAGAACTTTAAATTATGTACAACAGAGAAAACGAAAGAAGATGAAATAGCACTAGCAGATGAAATTAACGGGGGAAGAGAGAGATAGAATGAAAGAACTGGTCATGATCAGCACACTTTTATTTGTTTCATTGAAATCCCCCCCCCCCCCCCCCCCCACCACCATGTGCTGTGAATTACCTGTGATCTCTCTCCGGGGTAAATTAAGAGGAACCAGCAAGACGAGAGATAATTGAAAGAGTGAATGGAAAGAAGTAAAACCTACCAGCATCAGTAATAATAACAACAATAACAATAATGTAATTCATTTCTATAGGGCCACTCCCATCTTACGACAGCTCTAGGCTCAGTCAACTGTGCGCAATCATCACATTTTTCACAGGCAACATTCACAAGATTTGAGTTTGCATATATTATTATTATTATTTTCCTTTTTACACTAAAATACAAACAATTTTATCTTGGAATTAACATTTTCTTTCATAAGCTGTTTGTTTAGTTTAGGGATAAACTAACAAATGGACACACAGCAAGGGTTTTTTTTTAACCTTGTGTGTTATGAGTTTATCATTATATTGAGTGTGTTACTATTATTACTATTATTATATTTATATTATATATATCAGAAACAAATCTGCCATCAGTGTGATCAACGTAGTAATCGAATAGATGTAATCCATTATAAGTCTTTGTGTGTGAATACATTGTACATGTAATCCATTGTAAGTCTTTGTGTGTGAATAGATTGTACATGTAATCCATTGTATGTCTTTGTGTGTGAATACATTGTACATGTAATCCATTGTATGTCTTTGTGTGTGAATACATTGTACATGTAATCCATTGTATGTCTTTGTGTGTGAATAGATTGTACATGTAATCCATTGTATGTCTTTGTGTGTGAATAGATTGTACATGTAATCCATTGTATGTCTTTTTGTGTGTGAATACATTGTACATGTAATCCATTGTATGTCTTTGTGTGTGAATAGATTGTACATGTAATCCATTGTATGTCTTTGTGTGTGAATACATTGTACATGTAATCTATTGTATGTCTTTGTGTGTGAATACATTGTACATGTAATCTATTGTATGTCTTTGTGTGTGAATACATTGTACATGTAATCTATTGTATGTCTTTGTGTGTGAATACATTGTACATGTAATCTATTGTATGTCTTTGTGTGTGAATACATTGTACATGTAATCCATTGTATGTCTTTGTGTGTGAATATATTGTACATGTAATCCATTGTATGTCTTTGTGTGTGAATACATTGTACATGTAATCCGTTGTATGTCTTTGTGTGTGAATACATTGTACATGTAATCCATTGTATGTCTTTGTGTGTGAATACATTGTACGTGTAATCCATTTCCAAACTTGTTTTTGGGTTCTTACTCTTATTTTAATTTTTCCATCACTAGTTGATTGTGTATTGAGTTCCGAATGATGATCTTCTTCAATCGGTTTTAATTTGTGTGTTGCAATTACACGTGTCTTTGTTGCCCCATGTCAGGCAAAATCATGCAAAATGCGATTTTAATTTTATGTATTTACATATGCAATAAATTATATATATATATATATATTATATATGCAACTTTGGAATGTTTACAAACCAGAGAAGCCTCCATCTATGATCTTTGCGGTTGAGAAGATACGATCTTCGTAACAATATTTATTGTTATGACAATAATGATACTGAATGATGGGCAAGGGAAGGGACGAAAAGACTTACCTCTGTATTAATAATTTACCCTACGTGGTAAATAACCTCTCCTTTAGGTCTGCCACAACACCAGAGTTTAGCTGTGAGGCCTACGCTTGCTCTTTTGGTTTTTGTCCATTTACATTATTTCCGTTAATGTTCGGCTTAAAAATGTGTACTGTCATCAAAGTCAAACTCAAACCTTGTTAAAAATAGACTAAAAATAGGCAGGACTGGGGGGGGGGGGGCTATTGTAGGTCCTACTTCTTTCCTTTTTTTCTTTCCCTCATCCTTTGGTCTTACCGTTTCCTTTGAATTCACTCTGAGATCACCGCATATGGTGGATGAATGAATTTCAATCAGTCAAAGCTAGGCAGGATGAGATGTTAGATTGAGAGATGTTATATGGAGGGATGTTAGATGGAAAGATGTTAGATGGAAAGATGTTGGATGGAGATATGCTAGATGAAGAGATGTTCGATGGAGGGATGTTAGAGGGAGATATGTGAGATGGACAGATATCAGTTGAGAGATGTTAGATGGAGAGATGTTAGATGGAGGGATGTTAGAGGGAGATATGAGATGGACAGATATCAGTTGAGAGATGTTAGATGGAGAGATGTTAGATGGAGGGATGTTAGATGGAGGGATGTTACATGGAGAGATGTTAGATGGAGTCTGCTTGCATATTTCGATTTAAGTTTGTTTAGTTTTTTCTTTAGAAAAAGAAAGAAAACAATTTGACATGCTTTCCTTTCTTTGTCATGTATGGCGAAATAAACCAGATTTAAACTTTGCTCATGGCCCTCTTGTTTATATTGTATCGACATCTTCCTATTATATATCGACATCTTCCTATATTATATATCGACATCTTCCTATTATATATCGACATCTTCCTATTATATAATTATATCGACATCTTCCTAATTTCTCATGGCTTCAATCTATTTCTCCAATTCAACCGAACTGGACAAAAGACCAAAGCATGATACAAAAATTATAATGGGCGCCCTAAATGCAAAGATTGGTTGCAACAATAGTACAAATGAAAGAGCTATGGGAAAAGGATATGGCGTTATAAATGACAACGGAGAAAGACTATTGGACTTTTGCAACACTAAACGATTTTGTTATTGGTGGAACTTTGTTTCCCTCATAAAGAGATTCATAAGCTTACATGATGTTCACCAAATAGAAGGGATATAAGCCAGATCATCTTCTCATAAATAGAACATGGAGAAGATCCCTTCGTGATGTGAAAGTAAAAAGAGGAGCTGACGTTGGAAGTGACCACCAAATCTAAAAATCAAACTGAGACAAGCAAATACAACAGGAAAAGGCAGAGAACGATAGGACATGAACAAACGTAAAGATCCTAATACAGCCAAAACTTTTATGACACGCTTTGAAGAATAGGTTTCAGGTGCTGACTTTAGCGTAGGAACAAAAAGACACAAAAGGAAAGAATGGCTATCAAATGACACATGGAAAACAATTGAAGAGAGGAAGGAAATTAAGAATAAAATACTTGATGCAAAATCAAGCAGATTGAAAGAAAGATTGTTAACTCAACCAGGAAATAAACAAGGAAGTCAAAAAGAGTGCAAGACAAGACAAAAGATCATTCATGGACAGACTTGCCAATGAAGCAGAATAAGCCTTACAAAATCTGAACTAATAACATTAAATATACAAAATCCCTCTCCAATCCTAATCAACAACAATAGCATACAAACAACCAAGGAATTTACATATTTAAACAGCGTTATCAACTGGCATAATGGGCAGAAAGTAAGTAAGTTCAGTCTAATTCAGACTCGGCAAATGCATAGTTGGTGTGGGGATCTCTTGTTGGCTAAGATAAATACAAGACTAGTACTAATAGGCCTTATATGAAAATCTCTTGTTGGCTAAGATAAATACAAGGCTAGTACTAATAGGCCTTACATGAAAATCTCTTGTTGGCTAAGATAAATACAAGACTAGTACTAATAGGCCTTACATGAAAATCTCTTGTTGGCTAAGATAAATACAAGGCTAGTACTAATAGGCCTTACATGAAAATCTCTTGTTGGCTAAGATAAATACAAGACTAGTACTAATAGGCCTTACATGAAAATCTCTTGTTGGCTAAGATAAATACAAGACTAGTACTAATAGGCCTTACATGAAAATCTCTTGTTGGCTAAGATAAATACAAGACTAGTACTAATAGGCCTTACATGAAAATCTCTTGTTGGCTAAGATAAATACAAGACTAGTACTAATAGGCCTTACATGAAAATCTCTTGTTGGCTAAGATAAATACAAGACTAGTACTAATAGGCCTTACATGAAAATCTCTTTGTTGGCTAAGATAAATACAAGGCTAGTACTAATAGGCCTTACATGAAAATCTCTTGTTGGCTAAGATAAATACAAGGCTAGTACTAATAGGCCTTACATGAAAATCTCTTGTTGGCTAAGATAAATACAAGACTAGTACTAATAGGCCTTATATGAAAATCTCTTGTTTGCTAAGATAAATACAAGGCTAGTACTAATAGGCCTTATATTATGAAAATCTCTTGTTGGCTAAAATAATTACAAGGCTAGTACTAGTAGGCCTTACATGAAAATTTCTTGTTGGCTAAATTTGAATTCAAATTTTAATTTTTTTTTAATCAAAAGCTGTGACTGCGAGTGTGAGGTTTCGGTGAACGCATCATGGATGGAGTTCTGATTTTCAGTGTGAAGTCAAGGATGAATCTTTTTTTAAAACTATTAATAATGATCAGTATTGTTCCCCATATTGATATTTAGATTACGTCTTTCTCTTTTCTTTTATTTACCATTTACTGTTCCCTGTAGTGTGGTGTCGATAACTAGTGGTCAGTCTGCTGGACTAGTGAATATGAGGTCCTGTGTTCGAATCCTGGCAGTGCAAGGTCTAATGTTGTGTTCCTTGGGAAAGATGCGTAACACAGATTTTCCCCATTCAATCCAGGTGTAAACAGGTACAAGCAACAGCAAGGAAGTAAAACCTAGTGTCAGACACGTTCTGCCCAGGAGGTGATATGGTCTGACTCTATGAGCCTAAGTAGCCTTGAAGGAATTTTTTAAGTGTTTCCAATAGAAACTATATGTCTATACATTCACAATAATAATTACAGATTGCTCATAAACAAATCCAAAAATAAAATGACTAATATCACAACTGCCAACCCCATGAGCAGTAATAGTGGGAAATTCTTTGTCAAAAAGAGCATGATGACAGGCAGAAAAAATAAAGTACAATTTTGAAATTGCTAACAAATCTAAATGTGGACAGGAAAAAGCAATAAAAAGTTCAAACTCAAACAGCTTACGATCTGAAAAAGCAGAAATTCACTTTTTAGCAAGGTTGGCAGCACTGGTAGGATTTTAAAATTTTGATTTGATTTACCGACATCCACAACTAAGATGATATCCAGGGTTTTGGTAGGATTTTAAAACTTTGATTTGATTTACCGACATCCACAACTAAGATGATATCCAGGGTTTTGGTAGGATTTAAAACTTGCCCAGACTGCCCTGAAACAGCCAAGGGATCTTTAACATGCACAGAGTGTTGTGATCTGCAAACAGGACCTCCTTTTTATTGCCCGTCTCCTATGGGACTAGGTGTCGATCCACCTGCCTGGTCCAGTGGGGTGGATTTTGCTTGAATAATTTGAGATAATTTTTTCAACAATTGGCGGGGCTCAAACCCACTACTTTGTGGTTGAGAGGCGGTCACCTTGCCTCTGGACTACCGAGTTCCCTTCTTCACAGGGTCGAAAGCTTACCAACTTACTACATGAAAAAGTAGCAAGAACCAAACAAAAACTGTGTCGTAAGTAGTATTGATATGTGGGGGATGCTGGTTGATCCTACTTTTACCTTTCACTCTATCACACGTCTTCCATCTTACCGTTTTCCTCTTAATTCACCCGGAGATAACCATATATGGTGGACAGGGTAAGTTTCAATGAAATAAAACAAACAAAACTTGCACACAAGCATAATATCATGAAATCACTCATCAAATCCATACTGTCGTTTTGAATATTTCATGATCTTTATTAATTTATTAATAATAATAATAATAATAATAATAATAATTACGAAAAACAACAATAATGAAACTTTAGATACAGACCTGGTAGGAGACTATTCAAGTCAGGAAATCTTTTAGTTTATAGTCATTCAGACAAACAAATATAAACATAATGTGATCTTGTAACAAGAGTGTGACAAGAGTGTGACAAGAGTAACAAGAGTGTGACAAGAGTGTGATAAGAGTGTGACAAGAGTGACAAGAGTGTGATGTGATGAATACAACAACAGGGCATGTCATCTCATAGACTTAGAAACAAAGCAATAACCAAACAAACAACAGAATTGCAACTACTGTACCTACAGTCATACACTTACAATCAACTGGACATGAAATCAAATTATCGGCACAATGATTTAAATGAAAATTAAGTTTTTTTTTTAAAGAAATAAGAGAAAGGAATCACCAGGTTTAACCAAAACTTTTAATACTCAGTCACTCTGCCTGACCAATACTATACTAGCGAGCTTTAATTACACACCAAATGACACCAAATCTGATATTTTTCAAGATGACCCATTGGTGTGAACAAAGTGGCCACACCTATGCCTGAAACATTAAACTTAAACTTAAACCGTTGTATGCTACAACAAGATCAAGAATTGGTCAAGCTATCAGATAGAACCCAAACTTGATAGATCCACTCACATTTTCGCTTCATGTAAGGGGCAGTTTAAAGAGTAGACACATGCAAGGGGCAGTTTAAAGAGTAGACACATGCAAGGGGCAGTTTAAAGAGTAGACACATGCAAGGAGCAGTTTAAAGAGTAGTGCATTATTAAAACTCACTGATATATTTCCTTTTATGATACAAGCCAGCACACCATCACTAGAGTCACTCTCAACCTATCACCATAGACCAATACCCAAGGTAACATCTTTCATATCAGACAAAGACCAAAAGCTACTCTTCAATTTCTTTTTCTTTGACTTGGCAGCGTTTCCACTTGCGGCCGGTTGACTCTGGCCAACCTTACTGCTCTCACCAAGGGCAGGTTGCCACTCTGATGTTCTGTTTATGTACATGCCCCACGGACGAGGGTCAGCTGGAAGGGGCGGGAACGAAAAAGAAAGTAAAGATGTTGAATCCACTGATTTTCCTCAGTCTTTCATAGACTTAAAGCGAGAGAGATATAAATAGATAGATAGATAGATAGATAGAGGGAGGGAGGGAGGGGAGGGAGGAGGAGGGAGGGGGAGGGAGAGAGAGAGAGAGAGAGAGAGAGACAGAGAGACAGAGACAGAGACAGAGACAGAGAGAGACAGAGACATAGACAAACTCATGTAACACCTTTAGGTTGAACATTTTGAGACAATTTTTGTCCTAGATTCATATATACATTATTAAGCTACACTTCTCGATGTATATTTTTATATTTTTCATATTTCGTGTGTGTACAATGTATTTTCTGCAGCCACAATTAGTCCCAATGTCCCACAGCTGCCAACCTCATGAACAAACAAAGTGGGACATTCCTTGCCAAATCATGGAACATTGCCTGCCAAAAGTGAGATACTGCCTGTCAAAAGTGTGACACTGCCTGCCAAAAAAGTGAGATACTGTCACAAAAGGGAGATACTACTGCCTGCCATCAAGTGATACATTGCTTGCAAAAAAGTGGGACATTGCTTACCAAAGAGTGGGACATTGCTTACCAAAAAGTGGGACATTGCTTACCAAAAGTGGGACATTGCTTACCAAAAAAGTGGGACATTGCTTACCAAAAGTGGGACATTGTTTGCCAAAAAGTGGGATATTGTTTGCCAAAAAGTGGGATATTGAGTGCCAAAAAAAGTGGGATATTGTTTGCCAAAAAAGTGGGATATTGAGTGCCAAAAGTGGGACATTGCTTACCAATATCAAAGTGGGACATTGTTTGCCAAAAAGTGGGATATTGTTTGCCAAAAAGTGGGATATTGAGTGCCAAAAAGTGGGATATTGTTTGCCAAAGAGTGGGATATTGAGTGCCAAAAGTGGGACATTGCTTACCAAAAGTGGGACATTGCTTACCAAAAAAGTGGGACATTGTTTGCCAAAAAGTGGGATATTGTTTGCCAAAAGTGGGATATTGAGTGCCAAAAAAAGTGGGACATTGTTTGCCAAAAAGTGGGATATTGTTTGCCAAAAGTGGGACATTGTTTGCCAAAAGAGTGGAACATTGTTGCTAAAATAGTGGGACATTGCTTTAAAGGTGGGACATTGTTTGCCAAACAGTGGGACATTGATTGCCAAAAAATGGAAGATTGTTGCCAAACAGTGGGACATTGATTGCCAAAAAATGGAATTGTTGCCATTGTTGCCAAACAGTGGAGATCGATTGCCAAACACTGGGAGATTGTTTGCAAAAATGGGACATTGCCAAAAAGAAGAAGACTTGGTAAAACAAACAAGTGTAAGTACAATTTAAAATATACAAACAAACTTCAATGTGGACAAGAGAAACCAAAACAAAACTCAAAAGGCAGACAATCCCAAAAAGTGGTGAAACAACCACTAACTCAACTCTAGGTTGGCATCACTGATGACACTCCAAGTGTGAAACCCAACCACTATCTCAACTCTAGGTTGGCATCACTGATGACACTCCAGGAAAAACAACCACTATCTCAACTCTAGGTTGGCACCACTGATGTCACTCCAAGTGTGAAACAACCACTATCTCAACCTCTCCAGGTTGGCACCACTGATGTCACTCCAAGCGTGAAACCCAACCACTATCTCAACTCTAGTTGGCACCACTGATGACACTCTTACTTTCGGAGGAATATTTTTTTTTGCTCTGGGAAAATCTGTTGAATGAAAAGGAACATAAAAAAAAAATACAGAGTGATTGTAGACTGTCTTATTGATCCAGCTCATTCTACCTTCCAGTGTATGGGTTCAGATGCACCAGAAATGATCTTTTTCCAGGCTACCCTGTCCTGACATTTTCTATTTTTTTCTGTGACATTAAATTTCTTTGCTTTAGTGCCTCTTTCATATCTTCTTACCACTTTCTCCGATGTCTGCCTTTTGGTCCTATATCTTGGGATTTGGCACTGCATCTTGATTTAGCTGTTATATTGTCATTCATTCTCTTTGCCTGCCAAAACCATCTGAGTTGATTTAATTCTATCTTAGTTTTTATACTGTCGATTTCAAGGACATGATATCGGCTCATCAAAACTTACCACAGATGACAAAATAACGCCAGCAAACAAGATGTAAAAGAGTCTATGAGAAAAACTGTGTGATGTACCCCCAGATGAAGCCTACCACCTGAAGAGAAAAACAAAACAACACAAAGCTGGATCAGAAATATTTTTACAATATCTTCATTACAGGCATCGCATCACAATGGCACAGAATGAGAAGAAATTAAACTTTCTATGTACACAAAAATAGAAAAAATTAACAACTGAGGCTTCCAGTTTGAGGGTTTGAAATTCTCACTGTCACTGTAACAAGGTTTGAAATTCTCACTGTCACTGTAGCAAGGTTTGAAATTCTCACTGTCACTGTAACAAGGTTTGGAAATTCTCACTGTCACTGTTCAAGGTTGGAAATTCTCCCTGTTTAACAAGGTTTGAAATTTCTCACTGTTTCAAGGTTGGAAATTCTCAATGGGTCAGTGTCACTGTAACAAGGTTGGAAATTCTCACTGTCACTGTAACAAGGTTGGAAATTCTCACTGTCACTGTAACAAGGTTGGAAATTCTCACTGTCACTATTTCAAGGTTGGAAATTCTTTCACTGTCAGTGTCACTGTAACAAGGTTGAAATTCTCACTGTCACTGTAACAAGGTTTGGAAATTCTCACTGTCACTGTAACAAGGTTGGAAATTCTCACTGTCACTGTAACAAGGTTGGAAATTCTCACTGTCACTGTAACAAGGTTTGGAAATTCTCACTGTCACTGTAACAAGGTTGGAAATTCTCACTGTCACTGTAACAAGGTTGGAAATTCTCACTGGCACTGTAACAAGGTTGGAAATTCTCACTGGCACTTTTTCAAGGTTGGAAATTCTCACTGGCACTGTTTCAAGGTTGGAAATTCTCACTGTCACTGTAACAAGGTTGGAAATTCTCACTGTCACTGTAACAAGGTTGGAAATTCTCACTGTCACTGTAACAAGGTTGGAAATTCTCACTGTCACTGTAACAAGGTTGGAAATTTTCACTGGCACTGTAACAAGGTTGGAAATTCTCACTGTCAGTGTTTCAAGGTTGGAAATTCTCACTGTCACTGTAACAAGGTTGGAAATTCTCACTGTCACTGTAACAAGATTGGAAATTCTCACTGTCACTGTAACAAGGTTGGAAATTCTCACTGTCACTGTAACAAGGTTGGAAATTCTCACTGTCACTGTTTCAAGGTTGGAAATTCTCACTGGCACTGTTTCAAGGTGGGAAATTCTCACTGTCACTGTAACAAGGTTGGAAATTCTCACTGTCAGTGTAACAAGGTTGGAAATTCTCACTGTCAGTGTAACAAGGTTGGAAATTCTCACTGGCACTGTTTCAAGGTTGGAAATTCTCACTGGCACTGTTTCAAGGTTGGAAATTCTCACTGGCACTGTTTCAAGGTTGGAAATTCTCACTGTCACTGTTTCAAGGTTGGAAATTCTCACTGTCAGTGTCACAGTAACAAGGTTGGAAATTCTCACTGTCACTGTAATAAGGTTGGAAATTCTCACTGTCACTGTAACGAGGTTGGAAATTCTCACTGGCACTGTTTCAAGGTTGGAAACTCTCACTGTCAGTGTCACTGTAACAAGGTTGGAAATTCTCACTGTCACTGTTTCAAGGTTGGAAATTCTCACTGTCGCTGTAACAAGGTTGGAAATTCTCACTGTCGCTGTAACAAGGTTGGAAATTCTCACTGTCGCTGTCACAAGGTTGGAAATTCTCACTGTCGCTGTAACAATGTTGGAAATTTCAGTCACTGTAATAGAGTTGGAAATTCTCACTGTCGCTGTAACAAGGTTGGAAATTCTCAGTCACTGTAACAAGGTTGGAAATTCTCACTGTCACTGTAACAAGGTTGGAAATTCTCACTGTCACTGTAACAAGGTTGGAAATTCTCACTGTCACTGTAACAAGGTTGGAAATTCTCACTGTCACTGTAACAAGGTTGGAAATTCTCACTGTCACTGTTTTAAGGTTGGAAATTCTCACTGTCACTGTTTCAAGGTTGGAAATTCTCACTGTCACTGTTTTAAGGTTGGAAATTCTCACTGTCACTGTAACAAGGTTGGAAATTCTCACTGTCACTGTAACAGGGTTGGAAATTCTCATTGTCACTGTAACAAGGTTGGAAATTCTGTCACTGTAACAAGGTTGGAAAATCTGTCACTGTAACAAAGTTGGAAACCTGTTACAGTGACAGTGAGAATTTCCAACCCTGTGACAGTGACAATGAGAATTTCCAACCCTTTTACAGTGACAGAATTTCCAACCTCATGACCGTGGCATGAGAATTTCCAACCCTGTGACAGTGACAGTGAGATTCTCATTGTCAATGTCGCATAGTTGGATATTCTGTCACTGTAACAAGGTTGGAAATTCTCACAGTCACAGGGTTAGAAATTCTCATTTCCACGGTTACAGGGTTGGAAATTCTCACTGTCACAGTCACAGGGTTGGAAATTCTCACAGTCACTGTCACAGCGTTAGAAATTCTCATTGTCACAGTCACTTGTTTACTGGACAACATGGGTGACTCCTGTTGCATTGAATGTAAGCTCAATGATAGTCTACTTTCTCTAAAGAAATTGAATGCCAGGCACGACACCTTTCGTTGCCTGTGCGGATAGTATTAATTTTTTCTTTTTTAAATCATAAAAACAATGTTTAGTATTAAGTTTTGTTTAAAAATTTAACTCTTGACTTCCTACTTTCAATTTTAATATTAAATCAAACACTTACTGCAAAGAGGACGATAATGATTTGAAAAAGTCGCTCAGCTTTCCTCTGCCCATCAAAGTCCTGAGAGAAACATAAGTTAATCAGTGTATATTTATAAGGAAATATCATACTATAGTGGAAATAAGGTCAATCATGTAATCACGAACAGCTCTTAAAACAAACCTCCATAAATCTTACAAAGAGGTGGTTGTGGGCATAATAAAAAATAGTAGGAAATTAATTTTGTCTGTGCATTTCTAGACATGAAAATTTCCAACTTTTATAAATATCCCACCATTTCATTAGACCCTATATATATATGGATCTTACAAGTTTGAATCTTTGTCTTCATTTGTGTTCAATCAACGGTAGGCTAGCATCAATGGGTAGACTAATTTATTTAATGTAATTTTTTACCGTTTGTTTTTCACCAACTCAAGCAATCATAATAGGTCGACCATAAAAATGTTGCGAGGCAAATTCACCACAATAGTCATTCAACCAAAGTTCACTATTTCATTATAAATACATTATACCTTATGTTTACATACATGCATTCAAACTAAACAAAACAAAATAAAACAAATCCTCATACTTTCATTTTTTCCCACCTCTTACTCAAATTGTCTCTCCCCTCCTTTTTCTCCTCTGTTACCTATTGCAGGCTTGGTGGTTTTGTTTCTTGTTTGCTTTTTTTGGCCGTTTTTTGGTTAGAGGGGAGGAGACAGAAAAGTTGTGCTACAGTTTTGGGAGTTGTTTTTTGTTTTGTTTTTGTTCTTTAAGACAGTGGGCCATACACTGAACGTTGCTCAAATGTTGGAGTATAAAAATATGCTTTTAAAAAAAAAACACATTTTGTCATTTACAAAGATTCTAGACGTATGTGACACATAGACGGAGATCGAAAGATAGGTGTAATGCACACCAGTTCTGTAGTCGGGGTACTACCCTCTAAGGGAAATAAGACGAAAGCATTGAGATCTATCATGGAAGGAGTTTCGATCAAAGAGACATTACTGAGATAAAAGATGGGACTCGGTTTGGTGGGGTAAAAAGGAAATGTCCTCTTTTAAATTTATAAGTCCCTTTTCACCTTAAGGTAAGTGAGGTCAACGACCTTTTATTCTGTTTTCTTCAATTCACGTTGTCAACCCTGCTGATCCCATGGCCCATACACAAAGTATTGATCGTTTTGGTCTCATGCAAAGAAGAAGATCAAGCGAATGCATGGCATATCTCGCAATCATTTCATCAGCTACCTACGGGAGTTTGAATGGAGATGGAGAAACGACACATTTGCTTCATCTGGCGGAAACGCATCGTTTATGGGAGTGAGTATTTTCCGTCGGGCGGAGAATAACCAAATTTGTTTATTCTCCGCCGGTTTTCTACTGCCGTGGTCTCGCCGCTTATCGAGAGGTGACGTGATCTCATCATCACGCGCTTTTGTCTATTTTCCGCCGGGTTTTCTACTGCCGTGGTCTCGCCGGTATCGAGAGGTGACGTGATCACGTGGTTCCACCGGGAATTTCTTTCAGTGTCTTTGTCTGTTCCCTGTTGGACTGCGTTTGTGAAGTGCGAATCTTTCCCAAACTTGTATTGGTGATGATAATGGATTTTGTCCAAGGAGCAAGATTTAACTGCCATGCTGATTTGCAAACAAGGCTAGAACAGTAAATAAATCTTGGAAAAAAAAAAATTTAGGACCCTAAACTCTAGTTCGCCGATCTAGGCTAGATCTAGATCTATCTAAAAAAAAACAGCTCAAAATTCCTCACCCCCATCTGCTTGGCAAAATGGTAGATTTCAGTCCCATGTCATGCTAGTTCATGTCTTGTCTTACTACTACTGTCTCACTGTGTGTCTCAGTTTCCATGTCTAATTCTCTTGTATAGATGTAGATCGAATGTCTGAGTACCTCAGCCTTTAGCCACTTGAGGCTGACCCTGGTTGGTACCCAACTATGGACTCTTTCCCGTGGAAAACCCAAGGCCAACCGGCCCGGCAGGCAGGCCTATCCCCTACCTACGCTACAACCACCAGACAGCTTTCCAACTGAAGTAATTCCCCACAGCAACTTACCATGTGCAGCGGTACATTTTTAATAGAATCGGGAACGAAAGGCAAAATGTAATCCATTTTAATGTAGATCTACAATAATGTCATGAAACCAAAATTGACAAGAAAAAGCTGTGACGAGGAGAACACAGAGACAGGCAAGCAGCTGTTTACGTCTGCTGGATGACCGGCGACCGGAGGCGGAAATGACTGTTTAGTTAGAGTCACACAACTACGTACTGATAAAATGGAAACCAACAATACTTGTTGCTATATATACCCAACACTTATGTTCGTTCATTACTCATTACTACAATTTATTATTTAATTTTTGGTGAAAACAAAGTATTAAAGTAAACTGAATAGATCAAAGCATGTGAATCTAACATGACGGTGTTGTCTGTTTTCAGACACCCAGTTGCCACTGCGATCCTGTTCTATGTCCGGTTTTTCTTTTCTTTCTTTTTTATAGTATATAAATATAGCAGGCATGAATACAGAGAAACAAATCGGGAGACAACGAAAGCAGTTGCAAATGATAAGGAGGGAGCATGCGCAAACGTGTATGAAAAGTTGAACACAAAAGAAGGAGAAAGGGATCTCTACAGCATAGACAAACAGAAGGACAGGGCTGGAAGAGACATCCAGCAAGTGAGGGCTATAAAGGATGACAAAGAAACTGTTTTGACTGAGAAAAACATACTTTGAAAAGGTTGAAGGAATACTTTGATAAACTCATGAACGAAGAAAACGAGAGAGTGTGTAGGAGTGAAGCATTTGAGGCAGAAAACAAGGAATTGGATCAAATAGGCAAAGAGGAAGTAAGGGCAATAATGAAAAAGATAAAGAGGGGATAGACAGTTGGTCCAGATGACATACCAATAGAGGCATGGACATGTTTAGGCGAGCTTGCAGTCGAGCTTTTCACAAATCTGTTCAATAAGATCTTGGGGGAGGGGGCATACCAGAGGAGTGGAGGAAAAGGTACTTGTGCCAATCTTCATAAATAAGGAGACGTCCAGAATTGTGCTAATAGGGGGTAAAATTGATTAGTCATAGCATGAAGGTATGGGAAAGGGTAGTGGAAGCTAGATTGAGAGGAGAAATACAGATGTGTCAACAGCAGTATGGTTTTATGCCTGGAAGAGCACTGCTTGTTACGAAACTAAACGTAACAAAACTTAAGGGTACCTCAATTTAAGAATATTTACAGTAAAGAGAGGCTAGCTAGCTGGTGTCATCTGTTAGCAAGTTAGTTGGAATAAAGATGTGGAAGAAAAAAGATTAATCCTTTCAAAATCTGGTTTGTAAAGTGTCCTACGTCGCTTGTGTTACTTAAATTTGGTGCCGAAACCCGGGACGATATTCTTGGTATGTTTGGAGTAATATCAGTGTCATTTTGATGTAGGTTTCACGGTAATTGTGAGTGAAAGCATTAGTTGAATTCCAGATCAAGGTTAGTCAGTCTTCCATTGGTTTTGACCTCGACAGAGACAGGTCAACAGCACAGTATCGGAGAGCATGACCGAATGCGTGGCAAGTACCAAAAGGCTTACTTAAACCGCTGCAAAAAGGGTGGTTGTCACGCGTGGTGATGAATTTAGACAAGGCCGTCTATATAGTGAGGAGGGGTACACTATATAGACGGCCTTGATTTAGACCGTTTGTTGTCAAAGACAGAGTTAAATGAAACAGAACTGACGGGGCAGTCTCAGAGTACCGTAGGAGACAAAGTGAGTTGCTTCAAATTCAAGAAGAGGTAGTCCTCCTCTGAAGTGAAGAAAAACTTGATGCTGATGTAAAGATTGAGCCTTCATTTCTTGTAGATTGTAGAATAACAGAATCGAAAGCAGTCGGCCGATTGGAGAAGTTGAAGGGGATATCTTTACTCATGGTGACAGGTGGCAAGTAGGTGCAGTTTTTCACATAAAATAATCGGGAGACAGCAATCAATCCTGATGAGGCATTTGCCAAAAGTGTTCACCATCCCAAATTACAGATTGAGAAGTTCAAAGGCAAACATACTGAATGGCCACTGTTCATTTGACAAATACATGGCTGTCATCGGCAATTCCAAGTTGCCTCTGGTGACAAAATTCAGTTACCTCCAGTCACTTTTGTCCGGCGATGCGTTGGCGTTAAGCCTGGAACTACCTATACTGAGATTTCCTAGGTTTAAGCCTGGGACTACCTATACTGAAATTTCCTAGGTTTAAGCCTGGAACTACCTATACTGAGATTTCCTAGGTTTAAGCCTGGAACTACCTATACTGAGATTTCTAGGTTTGAGCCTTACAGCTGATAACTATAGTCACGCTGTAGCAATTTTGGAAGAACGATTCGACACAAAGGACAAAATTATTTATGAACACATCCAACGGTTGCTTTCCATCCATGTCGGCAGCGCCAGAAGGGTGCGAGATCTGTGGTCGCTGCGCAACCAGCTCCAGTCTCATGCTCGTAGTCTCGAGAACTTCGGCATAACGGGAGAGTAATATGAAGTCATCCTCACTCCATTGATAAACAGCCGTTTCCCCCACGATTTCGCCTCGAATGGGCACGTTCAAGCGACAAGAGGGGATCAGATCTTTCCTTTCACATGAAGTTTTTTACGCAGTAAAATTCTAAGGAGGAGAGATCACAGAGCTTTGGTATTCTCGTCATCAACGAGAAAGCCAACGTGGAGAGACGAAAGAGCACTGCATCTGCCCTTTTCAGCGCAGAAAAGGACAATTACCCATCACGTTCCCCCAGATCAGGACCAAGACATGTCTTTTGTTCCAGAGGACATTAGAGTGACAAATGTCATGGGGATATTTCGTAACTACATGTAAATGATGTGAGAGAACAGCTGAGAATACACAACTTGTGTTTTAAATGTTTTCGGCCTTTGCATTTGGCAAGGAACTGTTTTTAAGTTAAGATATTCAAATTGTTCAAATGGAAATAACGAAAGTTTCTGAAGGTCAAGATGGGCTCAAGCACAAATGAACACCAATGAAACTGTGATCTCCACAAACACTAATTTAAGTTGTAAACAAACATTTATGCAAACATGCAATGTTCTGTTGGGAGGTAAACAGGTTTGTATTTTGTTTGACAATTTAGCAGATAAAAGCTACATTTCGTCATCTCTTGTAAGGTCCCTTAAACCCAATATTCTTGGAAAGGAGGAACATCATTTTGTTCGTTTGGCAGTTACAAGTCCTCTAGAGTAGTTAAAAGGAATGTCTTTGATGTGATTGTGATTGAAAAGGAAGGTATGAGTGAAAAAGTCGTGAGTGACAGAAATGCCCCAAATTTGTAGACCCATGTTTAAGCCTTACGTCCATAGAGAACTCCTGGCCTCCTTTGATATTCATAAATCAGAGTGGCGAGATGAGATGGAGGAAAGGAAACAAGTGAGGCTAGACATTTTGATAGGCCTAGATTATTATTGGAGATTGAGCATTTTGATAGGCCTAGATTATTATTGGAATTGGAGCATTGAGCATTTTGCTAGAAATTGATCATTTTGATAGGCCTAGATTATTATTGGAGATTTTGATCATTTTGATAGGCCTAGATTATTATTGGAGATTGATCATTTTGATAGGCCTAGATTATTATTGGAGATTGAGCTAGATTTTGATAGCATTTTGCCTAGATTATTATTGGAGATTGATCATTTTGCTAGGCCTAGATTATTATTGGAGATTGATCATTTTGCTAGGCCTAGATTATTATTGGAGATTGATCATTTTGATAGGCCTAGATTATTATTGGAGATTGATCATTTTGATAGGCCTAGATTATTATTGATTGAGATTGATCATTTTTAGGCCTAGATTATTATTGGAGATTGGATAGGCCTAGATTATTATTGGAGATTGATCATTTTGATAGGCCTAGATTATTATTGGAGATTGATCATTTTGCTAGGCCTAGATTATTATTGGAGATTGATCATTTTGATAGGCCTAGATTATTATTGGAGATTGAGCATTTTGATGGAGATTATTATTGGAGATTGATCATTTTGATAGGCCTAGATTATTATTGGAGATTGATCATTTTGATAGGCCTAGATTATTATTGGAGATGATCATTTTGATAGGCCTAGATTATTATTGGAGATTGAAGCCAGGCAAGGTCATTGAGAGCCCTGGGGGACTTGTGGCACAAGAAACCAAATTTGGGAAGCGGATCTTTTCAGATCCGTGGCACTTAACCAATTTCCGGCCTCTAAAGAAAGTAAATCAAGATCTGTGTTTGTCAATAGACTCTGTCTCTGATGAAACCGTTTGAAGATTTTGGGAACTTGAATCCGTTGGGATTGTTGAGTATAGCAACAATGAACCCACAGGCCCAAGCCATGTACTTGTAGGCCTTCAATCAGAGTATCATGTACTCTAAAGGACGAGATGAGGTTGCCTTGCCTTGGAAGAATCAATGATTGAACGGTAAGTTGTTGGACAATTACCAGTCAGCAAAAGTAAGAGCAGACACGCTTTACCACAGGTTAGAGACAAATGGTCAGTTGCGGGAAGATTATAGCAAGGTTTTCAGGGTTCCCGAAGAGCAAGGAATTATACACGAAATTCATCCTTCTGAAGTTGATTGTTCCAATGGACCAGTTTTTTTACCTTCAAACTTTCCTGTCGTGAAGGTCGAGAGTGTCTCGACAAAAAAGTTCAATTGATGTTTTGACACATCAAAATATGGATTCGCACCACTATAAATCAAATAAGAAATAGTTTACACCACTATGAATCAAATCAAGATATGAATTCATACCACTATAAATCAATAAAAATCTATAAATCAATCACATAGAACCACTATAAATCAAATCAACATATGAATTCATACCACTATAAATCAAATCAACATATGGATTCATACCACTATAAATCAAATCAACATAGTTCACACAAATTCGTTGCTGTCACTGTCAGTTCACACATGAGCTCCTGTTGCTGTCACTGTCAGTTCAAAATAATTCGTTGCTGTCACTATAATCAACATGAAAATATGCTGTCACCACTAGTAAATCACATGAACCTATGGATTCATACCACTATAAATCAAATCAACATATGGATTCATACATAAATCAAACAAAATATGGAAAACAAATCAAAGAAGATGTGGATTCACACTATAAATCAAATCAACATATGGATTCATACACTGTCAGTTGCTGTTCATCACTATAAATCAACATGAGCCCTTTCGTTGCTGTCACTGTCAGTTCACATGAGCTCCTATAAATCAAATCAACATATGGATTCATACCACTATAAATCAAATGACATCATGAATTCGATCAGTATAAATCAAATCAAAACATGTGATTCACTCACTATAAATCATGAGAGCTGTTGAATTCGTTTGTCACTGTCAGTTCACACATGAGCCCCTTCGTTGCTGTCACTGTCAGTTCACACATGAGCCCTTCGTTGCTGTCACTGTCAGTTCACACATGAGCCCTTTCGTTGCTGTCACTGTCAGTTCACACATTAGCCTCTTCGTTGCTGAGTTCATTATGTCGTTGCTGTCACTGTCAGTTCACACAGTCTTGGTTGCTGAGTTCACACATGAGCCCTTTCGTTGCTGTCACTGTCAGTTCACACATGAGCCCTTCGTTGCTGTCAGTTCACACATGAGCCTCTTCTGTTGCTGTCACTGTCAGTTCATACATGAGCCCTTCGTTGCTGTCAGTTCACACATGAGCTCCTTCGAAAATATGGTGGACATCATGAAACGAAGAGTAGGAAATCCTGGTCCACAACTGTGACACGTATGTTTGGCATCTGAGCAGCTTTCTAGTTTTGTGTTGAACACGTTTGAGTGTATTCCTACACTGTTTAGTTATTTGTATTACAGTGTGTGTTTCTGTATTTGTATTAAGTGTGTGTTTGAGTGTATTTGTATTAAGTGTGTGTTTGAGTGTATTTGTCCTAAAGTGTGTTTGTATTAAGTGTGTGTTTGAGTGTGTTTGTATTCTGTCTTCCTTGACTGTATACTTGTCCACCTACACTGTCTACTTTTTCCTACACTGTCTACTTCTCCCTTCCTACACTGTCTACTTCTCATTCCTACACTGTCTACTTCTCATTCCTACACTGTCTACTTCTCATTCCTACACTGTTTACTTCTCATTCCTACACTGTCTACTTCTCATTCCTACACTGTCTACTTCTCATTCCTACACTGTCTACTTCTCTCTTCCTACACTGTCTACTTCTCCCTTCCTACACTGTCTACTTCTCCCTTTCTACACTGTCTGCTTCTCATTCCTACACTGTCTACTTCTCTCTTCCTACACTGTCTACTTTCTCTTCCTACACTGTCTGTTTCTCCTTCCTACACTGTCTGTTTCTCTCTTCCTACTGTCTACTTCTCTTCCTACACTGTCTACTTCTCTTCCTACACTGTCTACTTCTCCTTCCTACACTGTCTACTTCTCTCTTCCTACACTGTCTACTTCTCCTTCCTACACTGTCTACTTCTCTCTTCCTACACTGTCTACTTCTCTTCCTACACTGTCTACTTCTCTCTTCCTACACTGTCTGTTTCTCCTTCCCCTACACTGTCTGTTTCTCCTTCCTACACTGTCTGTTTCTCCTTCCTACACTGTCTACTTCTCTCTTCCTACACTGTCTGCTTCTCTCTTCCTACACTGTCTACTTCTCTCTTCCTACACTGTCTGCTTCTCCTTCCTACACTGTCTACTTCTCTCTTCCTACACTGTTGTTTTCCTTCCTACACTGTCTGTTTCTCCTTCCTACACTGTCTGTTTCCTTCCACTGTCTACTTCTCCCTTCCTACAACTGTCTGCTTCTCTCTTCCTACACTGTCTGTTTCTCTCTTCCTACACTGTCTGCTTCTCCTTCCTACACTGTCTACTTCTCTCTTCCTACACTGTTTCCTCCTTCCTACTGTCTGTTTCTCCTTCCTACACTGTCTGTTTCTCCTTCCTACACTGTCTACTTCTCCCTTCCTACACTGTCTGCTTCTCTCTTCCTACACTGTCTATTTCTCTCTTCCTACACTGTCTATTTCTCTCTTCCTACACTGTCTACTTCTCTCTTCCTACACTGTCTATTTCTCTCTTCCTACACTGTCTACTTCTCTCTTCCTACACTGTCTACTTCTCTCTTCCTACACTGTCTACTTCTCCTTCCTACACTGTCTATTTCTCTCTTCCTACACTGTCTACTTCTCTCTTCCTACACTGTCTGCTTCTTTCTTCCTACATTGTCTACTTCTCTCTTCCTACACTGTCTACTTCTCTCTTCCTAAACACTGTCTACTTCTCTCTTTTTACACTGTCTACCCCTTCTCTCTTCCTACACTGTCCCTATTTCTCCTTCCCACTGGACTTCTCTCTTCCTACACTGTCTGCTTCTCCCATACACTGTCTACTTCTCCCTTCCTACACTGTCTGCTTTCTTTTCCTACACTGTCTGCTTCTCCCTTCCTACACTGTCTGCTTCTCCCTCCCTACACGCACCTCTTTTACTGTATGTTTTGGTTATTTAGAAAAAGCCCAGGAATTTTGGACTCTCACTTATCATTGCTGTGAAAATTCAGCTAGAATTTCCCCCTCTTGAACCAATCGCTATCGTAGCCGTGGACATTGTTGTTAGCTAAGAATAGTTGTTATGTTGTTTTGAGCCAATCAGCTTTTGTTGCCATGGAATTGTTGCAAGCTAAAAATATTGTATTATCTTTTTGAACAATCAGTTTAAACTCAACCCCCGCTTTCGTTATCATGAAACTGTTGTGAGCTAAGAATGTATTTTTGTCTTTTAAGCCAATCAGTTTGGACATGACACCCCACATTTCCTTCTGATCTACTATATGCATATATAACATGGTTATTGACTTGCTCACTCTCTTCCTGCTGTGTGCATTTGGTTGTGAGATAATATGTGTTTGAGAATTGTCCAGGGATAAGTTGACTATACTCACATTCTGTTCACCTGCAAATATTTTGTTGTCATGCAATTGCAATGCATCACACAGTGGCAATCTTGCACAGAATTGAGAGGTAGCTTTAAAAAAGAAAAAGAAACAAACTTGAATTAGTTTTATCTTGATTCCCCACTTATATTTGCTGTGAAATTCATTCATTAAACCTCATAACACTCCCATTACCCGAGTCCCCCCTCCTTTCGCTAGAGCCTTGGTCATTGGTTTATTTTGTCTTCTATTTTGTTACCACGCAGGACGGCCTGACCCCCAGTCTAATATTCCCTTCTTGCGCCCCCCCCCCCACCCCGACCCCACCTTGCAGTTGTAGAGCACTTATCATAACACTTTTGAGAGCCAGAATAAAATTATCAGTCAATGTAACAGTATTTCCATAACAAGCGTTGCTGACTCCCCCCCCTAGTGTTATTTAATGTGGCCGCCTATTTATTTATAAATGTATAAATAAACACCCTTTAAAAAGAGTACATATCATAAATTGTTTTGCAAAATTAAAAGAAACATATAGAAGTGTATATTCAATTGTCTATTGTAAACAAGTACTTATCATAGAAGTGTAAATTCAATTGTCTATTGTAAACAAGTACTTATCATAGAAGTGTAAATTCAATTGTCTATTGTAAACAAGTACTTATCATAGAAGTGTAAATTCAATTGTCTATTGTAAACAATAACTTATCATAGAAGTGTATATTCAATTGTCTATTGTAAACAAGTACTTATCATAGAAGTGTATATTCAATTGTCTATTGTAAACAAGTACTTATCATAGAAGTGTATATTCAATATTGTAAACAAGTACTTATCATAAAGTGTATATTCAATTGTCTATTGTAAACAAATACTTATCATAGAAGTGTAAATTCAATTGTCTATTGTAAACAAATACTTATCATAGAAGTGTATATTCAATTGTCTATTGTAAACAAGTACTTATCATAGAAGTGTATATTCAATTGTCTATTGTAAACAAGTACTTATCATAGAAGTGTAAATTCAATTGTCTATTGTAAACAAATAACTTATCATAGAAGTGTATATTCAATTGTCTATTGTAAACAAGTACTTATCATAGAAGTGTAAATTCAATTGTCTATTGCAAACAAGTACTTATCATAGAAGTGTAAATTCAATTGTCTATTGTAAACAAGTACTTATCATAGAATAACAACTATTGTAAACAAGTACTTATCATAGAAGTGTATATTCAATTGTCTAGTGTAAACATAACTTATCTAGTGTATATTCAATTGTCGAGTAAACAAATACTTATCATAGAAGTGTAATTCAATTGTCTATTGTAAACAAATACTTATCATAGAAGTGTAAATTCAATTGTCTATTGTAAACAAGTACTTATCGTAGAAGTGTAAATTCAATTGTCTATTGTAAACAAGTACTTATCATAGAAGTGTATTATAAACAAAACATCTAGAAGTGTATATTCAATTGTCTATTGTAAACAAGTACTTATCATAGAAGTGTATATTCAATTGTCATTGTAAACAAATACTTATCATAGAAGTGTATATTCAATTGTCTATTGTAAACAAGTACTTATCATAGAAGTGTATATTCAATTGTAAACAAACACTTAGTGTAAACAAATACTTATCACTAGAAGTTGAGTATAATATACCATAACACTAGTGTTGTGAGTAATATTGTATAATATATCATAACACTATTGTTGCGAGTATAACATACCATAACACTAGTGTTGCGAGTGGAACATCCATAACACTATTGTTGCGAGTATAATATATCATAACACTAGTGTTGCGAGTATAATATACCATAACACTAGTGTTGCGAGTATAATATACCATAACACTATTGTTGCGAGTATGTATACCATAACACTAGTGTTGTGAGTACATACCATAACACTATTGTTGCGAGGTATATACCATAACACTATTGTTGTGAGTATATACCATAACACTATTGTTGTGAGTACATACCATAACACTATTGTTGTGAGTATGTACCATAACACTATTGTTTGTACAACCATAACACTATTGTTTTGAGTATATACCATAACACTATTGTTAAAGTATATACCATAACACTATTGTTGTGAGTATATACCATAACACTATTGTTGTGAGTATATACCATAACATATTGTTGTGAGTATATACCATAACACTATTGTTGTGAGTATATACCATAACACTATTGTTAAAGTACTTGATACCATAACACTATTGTTGCGAGTATATACCATAACACTATTGTTGTGAGTATATACCATAATACTATTGTTGTGAGTACATTTCATAACACTATTGTTGTGAGTATATACCACCTTAACACTATTGTTGCCAGTATATACCATAACACTATTGTTGCGAGTATATACCATAACAGTACCATAACACTATTGTTAGTATATACCATAACACTATTGTTGGTATATACCATAACACTATTGTTGTGAGTACAGTATATTTGCCACTATTGTTGTGATATATACCATAACACTATTGTTAGAGTATATACCATAACACTATTGATGGCTTGTACATTTGCCAATATACCTTACCATAGTCACTATTGTACATTTGAGTATATACCATAACATTGTTAAAGTCATAACACCTTGATGGCTTGTGTTATTTATAATAACACTATTGTTGTGAGTATATATCATAACACTGTTGATGCGTACATTTGTATATACCATTTGTAAATGGCTTGTAATTTTATATTCATTCCTTGTTGATCAAGATACCTGTGATGGCCTTTCCTTGTCACAACATAGTATAGATCTAGAGTCCCTTGATGGCTTTAAAATATACCTTCCATCATTGCTAAAGTCACCTTGATGGCTTGTACATTTGCCAATATACCTTTCCTCATTGTTAAAGTCACCTTGATGGCTTGCTAAAGTCACCTTTTGGCCAATAACATTTCCTCATTGCTAAAGTCACCTTGATGGCTTGTACATTTGCTAATATACCTTTCCTCATTGTTAAAGTCACCTTGATGGCTTGTACATTTATAATATGCCTTTCCTCATTGTTAAAGTCACCTTGATGGCTTGTACATTTGCCAATATACCATTTGTATACCTTTCCTCATTGTTCAAGTCCCTTGATGACTTGTATATTTGCCAATATACCTTTCCTCATTGTTCAAGTCACTTTGGTTGTTTGTACATTTTTGCCTTTATATACTACGGACTAGCCTTCATATTGTTAGTCATTTCTCGTATGTATTTTCCTTTCATGAAAAGCCCTCAATATTTCTTTTAATTCTATTTTTAAATTTATTTTAACTGACCATAATTCACTGGACCATTCAGGCTTTGTATAGATTACTCCTACCGTTGTTTTATTGCTTGCGACAAAAATTATTATTTAGCAATAAGACATTGTAATATAAATGTACTGAAACTTATTTCCGGTACTTTAACACGTTAATGTACATGAACTGTTTTCAGGTCCGTTTAGATTTATTCTTAAATGCTTTTGAGTTGAATGAATAAGTCGATTAGACTTAGATATTGTTGAAGTTAATTCTGTTCAGAGGATGGAAATAGTCTGATCCTTAACTTCGTTTGTTTCGTTTACATAAACTTGTCACCCCCACCCCCCCTCCCCTGATTATGTGCCTAGACGTTTGATATTATTAATGTTTACTATTTGAGAGAAGCGCTTTTACCATGTCGCTCATTACCAAAATAAGAGGGTTTTTAATCTTCTGTATGCTCGACTTTAATTGCTTGGTCCATGAAGCAGTCATTTTTATTCCTTTATTGTCCATGTGTGATTAGATCTCAACCCAGTGTTTGATCTTGGCTAATTTTACTCAATGCTTTGTTTTCATGGTGTAATCCTTTGCGACATGATATTGTTTCTGTTGTTATTTCCTTTTATTTTTTACAGGAGACGGTACGATATTGTTAAGTCTGAGACAGTAAGAAATAGTTCAGTCTGATACAGACAGTGAGACATTTGAATATATTTTCTTAATAAAAATCGTTGTTGAAACTTGAACTATACAAGTCACCTGTCTTCTTCACTATCATTGGACAGCTGTGTTTGTGCGAATGTAGAGTGAGAGAGGCTTGTCAAATATGTAAACGTGTGACACAACAAAATGCCTTTTTATTGTTTTTATTGAAAATATTAGCATATTTAAGACAGAAATGGAAGTGAGGTGGGAGGGGGCGGTGAAACAGGGGTAAAAAGAAAAGCTACGATACTCACACTTACCCCCCCTCCCCGCCCACCCCTTAGTTAAAGTCTTTGACTACTTCTGTTATTAATTTGTATTGATTAATTTGTTATAAAAAGCAAATGTACAAGCCATCAAAGTGACTTTAACAATGAGGAAAAAGGTATATTGGCAAATGTACAAGCCATCAAGGTGACTTGAACGATGAGGAAAGACTTTAAACCCTTAGTTTAACCATAGTTTTGCAAATATTGATAAATCAAAATAATTTATATACATTTCGCACCTTCAGTGTTAATTTTTGTCTTGATTGATACTTCCTTTCATTCATTCTCTATCATTTCTTCTTTCTAGACCCAGTGAGATATAGATCTAGTCTTATTTATCCTATGTTATCCTATTTTTAGATCCTATTTTTTCGTTCTTGTTTCCCATACTCACACGTCTCTCTCTCCCTTTCTTTCTTCCCTGCCTGTTTTCTTTCTTCTCTCTCTCTCTCTCTCTCTCTCTCTCTCTCTCTCTCTCTCTCTCTCTCTCTCTCTCTCTCTCTCTCTCTCTCTCTCTCTCTCTCTCTCTCTCTCTCTCTCTCTCTCTCTCTCTCTCTCTCTCTCTCTCTCTCTCTCTCTCTCTCTCTCTCTCTCTCTCTCTCTCTCTCTCTCTCTATTCCTTTTATTACTTACTTATTTTCATATTTTTTATTTCATTCTAGATCTGAACCTTCCACTCTCGCTCTTTCTTCACACCCCCTCTGCTATGTTTCTTAACATCACTGTCTTTTTCTTTCTTTCTTTCTCCTTTATGTTTTTCTTCTGACATGACATTGTGTGATGCCCGGAGGTATTACTTAGATCTAGATTCTAGATATCTCTCGTTTGTTGTCTGACGAAGGGTTATACCCGAAACGTCACGTGTTTGTTCTGTCTTTATTAGTGGAGTTGTCACTTATTGTCATATTTCGCCAACAAAATGCCGATAACATCTTTCTAATAAAAGATTAGTTAATTCAAGTTGTTTTATTTTCTATATCTTTGTTTTGTTGATGTTGTGTGTTTTTCTTGGGGGTGGGCGGGGAAGGGGGTAAGTGTGAGTATCGTAGCTTTTCTTTTTACCCCTGTTTCACCGCCCCTCCCATCTCCCTTTCATTTCTGTCTTAAATAGATCTAACCTCTTGTCTCATTCATTTACATTTTTGTTTGAGGTTTGTCTCTTTCCCCTTTCTACATCATGTACGAACATCACTCCCACCCTTCCCCGGCTCCCACCCAGTTACAGTACCATGTCTGAGCACGGCCGAAGACAATGTCCCTATCAATTTCTAAAGTGGCCAAAGCACGATGACAATGAACACGCATCACTAAAAATATTATGCACGAGATAGGAACTTTAGGTGTACATTCTTTGTAGAACCGGGTTACCGACCATGCATCAAAAGATTCGTGGAAAATGACGGAACTCTCAGTCTTAACTCTTCAAGCTTCAGTGATTTCAGTATTCAGTGATTATCGATCGCAATCTCTGGTTGAATGATTGAATTTATGGTCAAACATTGAATTTGATTGTATAGCCCAGTCAACGACGCGAAAACCGCTTTTGTCACAGTAATGAATGGTAAAGAGGAAAATATTCTCATCCACAAACCGAAGGGTCGTCTATCAACATGGGAAGTGACTACAATTTGTATGGTGTCGATCGCATTGATGCCAACAAAAATAGATTTCCCATTGTATCGTATGGACTCCCATCCCCTGTCTCACGTAAGTAGAACTCGAATCTAGATCTAGTTCTAGTAGAATCTACATCAAGACCCCCAGTTGACGTTTTTTCTCTCTTAGTTAAGATTTTGTGAGAGATTGTAAATTATTCAGCACGTCATCATCGGTCATGGATAAAATAATATCGATTGGCCAGCACTAGGTCCCTAGGTCCGAGAGGTCCATCCTATTCATCATTAATGACGAATTGTGCTGGCATTATTTATTATTTTCCCCCTGTTTTTGAAAATTTAACATAAGATTTAGATCTATGTGATTCTAGGATATGATGTGCCTATTTGATTTGATCTCTCTCTCTCTCTCTCTCTCTCTCTCTCTCTCTCTCTCTCTCTCTCTCTCTCTCTCTCTCTCTCTCTCTCTCTCTCTCTCTCTCTCTCTCTCTCTCTCTCTCTCTCTCTCTCTCTCTCTCTCTCTCTCTCTCTTGTCTCTGTCTCTTGTCTCTGTCTTTTTCTCTCTTTCTCTCCTTCCTATTTCCTATGCCCCCTCTCTTTCTTCCTCTACACACAGCTGACAATGGAGTAGCCTTGGCGAGGTCACAGCACAGCAGGCTCATTCATTCGTCAATGAGAGTGATTTCCTTGAATAATGAATATTAATAAGTAGGTGTGTGTGTGTGTGAAAGAGAGATAGAGAGAGATGGGGGAGACACATGAGAGAAAGAAACACGTAACTGAGATAAATAGAAAAGAGAGAGAGCTGGCAAATGGACCTCAGAGAGAGAGAGAGAGAAGAGGGACACACAAGAGAGAGAGTGGGGGGAGGGGTAGATATATGTATATAGAAAGAGAGAGACTGACGGCAAATCGACCTCGGAGATAGAGAGAAAGAGTAGGGGGGGGGAAGAGCACAAGAGAGAGAGAGAGAGCAAGATGGAAGATAAAGAAAGGAGTACGACATACCAGTAGCATCCGTCAACCTTCCGCAAGAGATGGAGAGAGAGAGAGAAAACTGCAAGACCGATAAAGATACAAGCACACACACAACACTCATCATCGGGATAGGCTCTTTGCAGATTAATAAAGAGAACACTAGAGAGAGAGAGAGTGCTATCAAGAGCACATACTCGAGTACTCGATTTGCTCTCCGTATTTGGCCGTACCTGCGATACTAATGACAAATAAGAAAGAAAAAATTCAATCCCGATATTCGTCATTAAAATGGCAAATAGTCACGATTTATCGATTATGAAGCGTAAAAAATTAATATTAATCGGCTGCAAATAGAGATGGCAATAGGCGTTGGCTCTGTGCACTAGTGACAGTAAATAACGCGAGGATGGCGATCATAAAAAACAAAGTTTGGCAGTAGTTCCATAGTTGGGTCCTGGCTGTTAGTTCAACATCCATCACCTTCGCTCGAAGAGGAGATTTGGGGGAGGGGTGGCAGGTTGGGGGATAATGGGGTGGTATGGTACTCCATCCTAGTTCCTTCTTAGTGTATTTACATAAACATTGAAATATAGAAAGGACTCACACTATCAGTATCCCTGACCCTGAACCTGAACCACCGCAAACTGGGCGTTTGTGTAAATTTTAGTAAACTTGTGTCCTTGCATGAAAACCTCAAACTGGCAAAATTATGGAGTAAGGATTTGAAATACATTGTCTTGTTTAGCCCCATTTCAACAAGCCTCTCAGGCTAGCAGATGGCAGTCGTGTTACCAATTCTACGTCATTTGTTGACAATTAGATACTCTGATCTTCATGTAATGTACACTTTTTTCTCTAACTCAAACCCTAACCTAGTTTCGGCTAGAGCATATCCATAGTCGGGCACACATTTTAATTTTTGCTTGGGATCAAAATTCAGTAATAGTGAATATAATGTTATGTCTCAAACCATCTCTTGAAATCATGAAATTTAATTTTCTTTTTAAATAGAGACATCAGACATAATGATCCGATTATATTTTAGCAAGTCGAGGCTAAGAAGAAGTCTGAACAGCCACCATTGTGTTCTTTATCAAATGCGGTTAATTAAAAATTTGGATCTTTGCAAGGCACCTGCCGAGCAACACAGCTTTTGGAATGAGATACAGGAGGGACCTAACTTTAGTTTGGGGGGGGGGGGGGTTCACCCTTTAGGTAAATGTGATTGGAATGGGGGGGGAGGGGTGTGTGATTTCACCTTCAAAGAATGTGATAGAAAGGGGGGGTGTTCACCCTTTAGGCAAAGTGATGATAGAATGGACAAACAGGGGGGGGGCATGTTGAAGGTGATGAAAAGAGATGTGGACAAACAGGGGGTTGATTTCATGAAAAGAATTGACAAACAGGGGGGGGGGTGTTCACCCTGTTGAATGTGATTGAATTTATGAAATTATTTTGTTATTATACAGCAACCATGCATTATTAAGCATTAAAAAGTTATGGACAAACAGGGGGGCATGTTGAAGGTGATGAAAAGAGATGTGGACAAACAGGGGGGGGGGGCATGTTGAAGGTGATGAAAAGAGTTATTGACAAACAGGGGGGGGCATGTTGAAGGTGATGAAAAGAGATGTGGACAAACAGGGGGGGGGGGGGGCATGTTGAAGGTGATGAAAAGAGATGTGGACAAACAGGGGGGCATGTTGAAGGTGATGAAAAGGTTGTGGGGGGGCATGTTGAAGGTGATGAAAAAGAGATGTGGACAAACAGGGGGGGCATGTTGAAAGTGATGAAAAGGATGCATGTTGAAGGTGATGACAAAGAGAGGGGGGGGCATGTTGAAGGTGATGAAAGAGATGTGGACAAACAGGGGGGGGCATGTTGAAGGTGATGAAAAGAGATTGACAAACAGGGGGGCATGTTGAAGGTGATGAAAAGAGATGTGGACAAACAGGGGGGGGGCATGTTGAAGGTGATGAAAAGAGTTATTGACAAACAGGGGGGGGCATGTTGAAGGTGATGAAAAGAGATGTGGACAAACAGGGGGGGGCATGTTGAAGGTGATGAAAAGAGATGTGGACAAACAGGGGGGACAAACATGTTGAAGGTGATGAAAAGAGTTGTGGACAAACAGGGGGGGGGCATGTTGAAGGTGATGAAAAGAGTTATTGACAAACAGGGGGGGCATGTTGAAGGTGATGAAAAGAGTTGTGGACAAACAGGGGGGGGGCATGTTGAAGGTGATGAAAAGAGTTATTGACAAACAGGGGGGGCATGTTGAAGGTGATGAAAAGAGTTATTGACAAACAGGGGGGGGGGCATGTTGAAGGGGGGGGGGCATGTTGAAGGTGATGAAAAGAGTTATTGACAAACAGGGGGGCATGTTGAAAGTGATGAAAAGAGTTGTGGACAAACAGGGGTGGGGGGGGGCATGTGATGAAAAGAAGTGTGGACAAAAAAGATATGAGGAAAAAAGATATAAAATGATAAGAAGCCCCATAGGTACAAAGACACATTTGGTTGGCAGTGTTTTTTCTTTTCATGGCAAGGCCATGGGTGTTGACGCAGAGGTTACAGGTTCGTCTCTTATGGTGCTCAAAGATTCCTTGCTGTTTATTTATTCCTTTATTTGTCTCATGATGTATTTATTTCTTAGTATTTGTCTCATGTATTTATTCCTTTGTTTTAATTTGTCTAATGTAGTTATTTCTTAGTATTTGTCTCATGTATTTATTCCTTTGTTTTAAGTTGTCTAATGTATTTATTCCTTTGTATTGTCTCATGTATTTATTCCTTTGTATTTATTCCTTTGTATTTGTCTCATGTATTGTTCCTTTGTATTTTTCTCCTGTATTTATTCCTTTGTATTTGTCTCATGTATTTATTCCTTTGTATTTGTCTCATGTATTGTTCCTTTGTATTTGTCTCATGTATTGTTCTTTTGTATTTGTCTCATGTTTGTTCCTTTGCATTTGTTTCATGTATTTTATTCTTTTGTATTTATCTCCTGTATTTATTCCTTTGTATTTGTCTCATGTATTTATTCTTTGTATTTGTCTCATGTTTGTTCCTTTGTATTTGTCTCATGTATTGTTCCTTTGTATTTGTCTCATGTATTGTTCCTTTGCATTTGTCTCATGTATTTATTCTTTTGTATTTATCTCCTGTATTTATTCCTTTGTATTTGTCTCATGTATTGTTCCTCGGGAGCTTCCATATTAATTTATTTCTGTATTCATCACTAATGGCTAATGGAGACTGAGGCTAAAGACAAATGGAACAGATCTATCACAATCCCTAAAGGCTGAACCCTGTGTCATTTTAAGAATAGAACTTAACCTGAAATATGTAACTCTCAACACAGCCATATTGCAGAATTACCAAAAATATCCGTTAAGATTAATTGTACAGTATTTACTGTAAATGTTAACTTTTGTCCTAAAATTCCACAGCTGGTTGTTTCCCTTTATCGGGCACATGGGAATCGCTACAACGTCAGGAGTGATCCGTGATTTTGCTGGACCGTACTTTGTTTCAGTAAGACACGTTTTGGTTTGTTTTGTTCTTTTTTGTTGTTGAAGGAAGCGCATGGCACGGATGTTGTTTGTTTTCTTTAGAATTCAGTTACACTTACACTGTAACTGTAGTGTAATTGAACTCAATGTTACACTTACACTGTAACTGTAGTGTAATTGAACTCAATGTTACATCTTACACTGTAACTGTAGTGTAATTGAACTCAATGTTACATCTTACACTGTAACTGTAGTGTAATTGAACTCAATGTTACACTTACACTGTAACTGTAGTGTAATTGAACTCAATGTTACATCTTACACTGTGACTGTAGTGTAATTGAACTTAATGTTACATCTTACACTGTGACTGTAGTATAATTGAATTCAATGTTACATCTTACACTGTAACTGTAGTATAATTGAATTCATTGTTACATCTTACACTGTGACTGTAGTATAATTGAACTCATTGTTACATCTTACACTGTGACTGTAGTATAATTGAATTCAATGTTACATCTGTAACTGTAGTATAATTGAATTCAATGTTACACTTGTGACTGTAGTGTAATTGAACTCAATGTTACATCTTACACTGTGACTGTAGTATAATTGAACTCAATGTTACACTTACACTGTGACTGTATAATTGAATTCTGTGGTATAATTTAGATTTATGTTACACTTACACTGTGACTGTGGTATAATTTAGACTTATGTTACACTTACACTGTGACTGTGGTATAATTTGGACTCATGTTACACTTGCACTGTGTCTGTGGTATAATTTAGATTTATGTTACACTTACACTGTGACTGTGGTATAATTTAGATTTATGTTACACTTACACTGTGACTGTGGTATAATTTGGACTCATGTTACACTTACACTGTGACTGTGGTATAATTTAGACTCATGTTACACTTACACTGTGACTGTGGTATAATTTGGACTCATGTTACACTTACACTGTGACTGTGGTATAATTTAGACTCATGTTACACTTACACTGTGACTGTGGTATAATTTAGACTCATGTTACACTTACACTGTGACTGTGGTATAATTTAGACTCATGTTACACTTACACTGTGACTGTGGTATAATTTGGACTCATGTTACACTTACACTGTGACTGTGGTATAATTTGGACTCATGTTACACTTACACTGTAACTGTGGTATAATTTAATTTATGTTACTTACACTGTGACTGTAGTATAATTCAGATGTGATCATGTTACATGATTTTACACTGTGACTGTGTATAATTTGACTCATGTTACACTACACTGTGACTGTGTATAATTTAGACTCATGTTACACTTACACTGTGACTGGATAATTTGGATTTATGTTACACTTACACTGTGACTGTGGTATAATTTAGATTCATGTTACACTTACACTGGAACTGTGGTATAATTTGGATTCATGTTACACTTACCTGTGACTGTGGTATAATTTGTACTCATGTTACATAATCATATGTTAATTTGAAGACTCATGTTACACTTACACTGTGACTGTGGTATAATTTAGATTTATGTTACACTTACACTGTGACTGGTATAATTTAGATTCATGTTACATTACACTGTGACTGTGGTATAATTTAGACTCATGTTACACTTACACTGTGACTGTGGTATAATTTAGTATTTTTCATGTTACAGTGTAAAAAACACTGTGACTGTGGTATAATTTGGACTCATGTTACACTTACACTGTGACTGTGGTATAATTAAAGACCATGTTACACTTCACTGTGGTATAAAGATTTATGTTACACTTACACTGTGACTGTGGTATAATTAAAGACCATGTTACACTTACACTGTGACTGTGGTATAATTTAGATTCATGTTACACTTACACTGTGACTGTGGTATAATTTAGACTCATGTTACACTTACACTGTGACTGTGGTATAAAGAACCATGTTACACTTACCTGTGACTGTGGTATAATTTGGACTCATGTTACACTTACACTGTGACTGTGGTATAATTTGGACTCATGTTACACTTACACTGTGACTGTGGTATAAAGAACCAGTGTTAATTTGGACTCATGTTACACTTACACTGTGACTGTGGTAAAGAATTTAGACTCATGTTACACTTACACTGTGACTGTGGTATAATTTGGACTCATGTTACACTTACACTGTGACTGTGGTATAATTTGGACTCATGTTACACTTACACTGTGAGTGGTAAAGAACTCATGTAAAGAACCACTGTAAAGAACCAGTATAATGAATAAAAGAACGTAAAGATAACCTTAATTAGTATAATGGACCTAGTAAAGAACCAGATGTTTGAACCAGTGTTCTTACACTGTGACTGTTATAAATGTACATGTTAAGATTTGTGTTGACCAGTTCCTTCACCGTGCCCTCCAGTATAAATGGATATTTTTCATTACCATGTGAACTGGGTATAATAGAGACCATTGTGACCAGTATAAAGAACTTATGTTAAAGAACCAGTATAAAGAACCAGGAAGATGAAATGGACTGTAAACCTGTTAAAGTGAGTATAAAGAACCTCCTGACTTAATGGGGTTTGTTTGTATACACTGTTTTAAAGAACCAGTATAAAGAACCACCGTAATCATATGTTCATTTGAAAGAAAGTGAGTATAAAGATTTTGAATACTAGGTATTTTTCATGTTTGATAATGAAGCTGTGGTATAATTTGGACTCAGAAGAACCACTGTAAAGAACCAGTATAAAGAACCAGTTAAAGAACTACCGTAAAGAACCAGTATAAAGAACCAATTTAAAGAACCACTGTAAAGAACCACTGTGGTAAAGAACCAGTATAAAGAACCAGTGTAAAGAACCAGTATAAAGAACCAGTATAAAGAACCACCGTAAAGAACCAGTATAAAGAACCACTGTGGTAAAGATCCATGTATAAGAACCAGTAAAGAACCAGTATAAAGAACTGGGTGGTATAAAGAACCAGTATAAAGAAGTAAAGAACCAGTATAAAGAACCAGTATAAAGAACCAGTATAAAGAACCAGTAAAGAACCAGTATAAAGAACCATGTATAAAGAACCAGTATAAAGAACCACCTGTACTGTGGTATAATTTAAAGAACCAGTATAAAGAACCAGTATAAACAACCAGTATAAAGATTTATATAAAGAACCAGTATAAAGAACCAGTATAAAGAACTGTGGTATAAAGAACCACTGTGACTGTATAAGAACCATGTTACACTTAAAGAACCAGTATAAAGAACCAGTATAAAGAACCACCGTAAAGAACTCACCGTAAAGAACCAGTATAAAGAACCATGTAAAGAACCAGTATAAAGAACCACCGTAAAGAACCAGTATAAAGAACCAGTATAAAGAACCACCGTAAAGAACCAGTGTATAAAGAACCAGTGGTAAAGAACCAGTATAAAGAACTGTATAAAGAACCAGTGGTAAAGAACCATGTATAAAGAACCAGTGTAAAGAACCAGTGTAAAGAACCAGTATAAAGAACCACCGTAAAGAACCAGTGTAAAGAACCAGTATAAAGAACCAGTATAAAGAACCACTGTAAAGAACCAGTATAAAGAACCAGTAAAAGAACCAGTTAACCACCAGTATAAAGAACCAGTATAAAAACTGTAAAGAACCAGTATAAAGAACCACCGTAAAGAACCAGTATAAAGAACCACCGTAAAGAACCATGGTATAAAGAACCAGTGTATAAAGAACCAGTATAAAGAACCACCGATAAAACCAGTATAAAGAACCAGTATAAAAACCAGTATAAAGAACCAGTATAAAGAAAATGGGGTATAATTTAAAGAACCAGTATAAAGAACCACCGTAAAGAACCAGTATAAAGAACCAGTATAAAGAACCAGTATAAAGAACCAGTATAAAGAACCACCGTAAAGAACCAGTGTAAAGAACCAGTGTAAAGAACCACTGTAAAGAACCAGTGTAAAGAACCAGTATAAAGAACCACCGTAAAGAACCAGTATAAAGAACCAGTGTAAAACCAGTAAAGAACCAGTATAAAGAACCACCGTAAAGAACCAGTATAAAGAACCAGTATAAAGAACCAGTATAAAGAACCAGTGTAAAGAACCAGTATAAAGAACCAGTATAAAGAACCAGTATAAAGAACCAGTATAAAGAACCAGTGTAAAGAACCAGTATAAAGAACCACCGTAAAGATCCAGTATAAAGAACCACAGTATAAAGAACCAGTATAAAGAACCACCGTAAAGAACCAGTATAAAGAACCAGAACCAGTAAAGAACCAGTGTAAAGAACCAGTATAAAGAACCACCGTAAAGAACCAGTGTAAAGAACCAGTATAAAGAACCAGTATAAAGATCCAGTGTAAAGAACCACCGTAAAGATCCAGTGTAAAGAACCACCGTAAAGAACCAGTGTAAAGAACCAGTATAAAGAACCAGTATAAAGAACCACCGTAAAGAACCAGTGTAAAGAACCAGTATAAAGAACCAGTATAAAGAACCACCGTAAAGAACCAGTATAAAGAACCAGTATAAAGAACCAGTATAAAGAACCAGTATAAAGAAAAGAACCAGTGTAAAGAACCAGTATAAAGAACCAGTATAAAGAACCAGTATAAAGAACCACCTGTAAAGAACCAGTATAAAGAACCAGTATAAAGAACCAGTATAAAGAACCACCGTAAAGAACCAGTATAAAGAACCACCGTAAAGAACCAGTATAAAGAACCACCGTAAAGAACCAGTATAAAGAACCACGTAAAGAACCAGTATAAAGAACCACCCGTAAAGAACCAGTATAAAGAACCACCGTAAAGAACCAGTATAAAGAACCACCGTAAAGAACCAGTATAAAGAACCAGTATAAAGAACCAGTATAAAGAACCACCGTAAAGAACCAGTATAAAGAACCACCGTAAAGAACCAGTATAAAGAACCACCAGTATAAAGAACCAGTATAAAGAACCAGTATAAAGAACCACCGTAAAAGAAGTGTAAAGAAGTATAAAGAACCAGTGTAAAGAACCAGTATAAAGAACCAGTATAAAGAACCAGTATAAAGAACCACCGATAAAGAACCAGTATAAAGAACCACCGTAAAGAACCAGTGTAAAGAACCAGTATAAAGAACCAGTATAAAGAACCAGTATAAAGAACCAGTGTAAAGAACCAGTATAAAGAACCACATGTAAAGAACCAGTATAAAGAACCAGTGTAAAGAACCAGTATAAAGAACCACCGTAAAGAACCAGTATAAAGAACCAGTAAAGAACCAAAGAACCAGTATAAAGAACCAGTATAAAGAACCAGTATAAAGAACCACCGTAAAGAACCAGTATAAACCACCGTAAAGAACCAGTATAAAGAACCAGAACCAGTAAAGAACCACCGTAAAGAACCAGTATAAAGAACCAGTAAAAAGAAGAACCGTAAAGAACCAGTATAAAGAACCAGTGTAAAGAACCAGTATAAAGAAAGAACCAGTATAAAGAACCACCGTAAAGAACCAGTATAAAGAACCAGATAAAGAACCAGTATAAAGAACCAGTATAAAGAACCAGTATAAAGAACCAGTATAAAGAACCAGTATAAAGAACCACCGTAAAGAACCAGTATAAAGAACCAGTGTAAAGAAACCAGTATAAAGAACCAGTGTAAAGAACCAGTATAAAGAACCACCGTAAAGAACAAGTATAAAAGAACCAGTATAAAGAACCAGTATAAAGAACCAGTATAAAGAACCAGTACCAGAATATAAAGAACCACCGTAAAGAACCAGTGTAAAGAACCACCGTAAAGAACCAGTATAAAGAAACCAGTAAAGAACCAGTGTAAAGAACCACCGTAAAGAACCAGTATAAAGAACCAGTCAGTATAAAGAACCACCGTAAAGAACCACTCGTAAAGAACCACAGTATAAAGTGTATAAAGAACTAGTATAAAGAACCACCGTAAAGAACCAGTATAAAGAACCAGTATAAAGAACCAGTGTAAAGAACCACCGTAAAGATAAAGAACCAGTGTAAAGAACCAGTATAAAGAACCACCGTAAAGATAAGTATAAAGAACCACCGTAAAGAACCAGTATAAAGAACCACCGTAAAGAACCAGTATAAAGAACCACCGTAAAGAACCAGTGTAAAGAACCAGTGTAAAGAACCACCGTAAAGAACCACAAAAAAGAACCAGTGTAAAAAACCAGTGTAAAGAACCAGTGTAAAGAACCACGTAAAGAACCAGTATAAAGAACCAGTGTAAAGAACCAGTATAAAGAAACAAGTGTAAAGAACCAGTGTAAAGAACCAGTGTAAAGAACCAGTGTAAAGAACCAGTATAAAGAACCACGTAAAGAACCAGTATAAAGAACCACCGTAAAGAACCAGTATAAAGAACCAGTGTAAAGAACCAGTATAAAAGAACCAGTGTAAAGAACCAGTATAAAGAACCACCGTAAAGAACCAGTGTAAAGAACTAGTATAAAGAACCAGTGTAAAGAACCAGTATAAAGAACCAGTGTAAAGAACCAGTGTAAAGAACCAATAAAGAACCAGTATAAAGAACCAGTATAAAGAACCAGTGTAAAGAACCAGTATAAAGAAAGTAAAAACCAATGTAAAGAACCAGGTATAAAGAACCAGTGTAAAGAACCAGTATAAAGAAAGAACCAGTGTAAAGAACCACCGTAAAGAACCAGTGTAAAGAACCAGTGTAAAGAATAGTGTAAAGAACCACCGTAAAGAACCAGTATAAAGAACCAGTGTAAAGAACCAGTATAAAGAACCAGTGTAAAGAACCAGTATAAAGAACCAGTGTAAAGAACCAGTATAAAGAACCAGTGTAAAGAACCAGTGTAAAAAACCAGTGTAAAGAACCAGTATAAAGAACCAGTGTAAAGAACCAGTGTAAAAGAACCAGTATAAAGAACCAGTAAAGAACCAAAGAACCAGTATAAAGAACCAGAACTAGTATAAAGAACCAGTGTAAAGAACCAGTATAAAGAACCACAGTGAAGAACCAGTGTAAAGAAACCAGTGAAAAAGAACCAGTGTAAAGAAACCGTAAAGAACCAGTGTAAAAGAACCAGTGTAAAGAACCAGTGTAAAGAACCACCATAAAGAACCAGTGTAAAGAACCAGTGTAAAGAACCAGGATAAAGAAAAGAACCAGTATAAAGAACCAGTGTAAAGAACCAGTATAAAGAACCAGTGTAAAGAACCAGTGTAAAGAACCACCGTAAAGAACCAGTGTATAAAGAACCAGTGTAAAGAACCAGTGTAAAAAACAAGTGTAAAGAACCAGTGTAAAGAACCAGTGTAAAAAACCAGTGTAAAGAACCAGTGTAAAGAACCAGTGTAAAGAACCACCAGTGTAAAGAACCAGTGTAAAAAACCAGTGTAAAGAACCAGTGTAAAAAACCAGTGTAAAAAACCAGTGTAAAGAACCAGTGTAAAAAACCAGTATAAAAAACAAGTGTAAAAAACCAGTGTAAAGAACCAGTGTAAAGAACCAGTATAAAGAACCAGTGTAAAAAACCAGTGTAAAGAACCAGTGTAAAGAACCAGTGTAAAAAACAAGTGTAAAAAAGAACCAGTAAAAAACCAGTGTAAAAAACCAGTGTAAAGAACCAGTATAAAGAAACCAGTGTAAAAAACAGTGTAAAAAACCAGTGTAAAGAACAAGTGTAAAAAAACAAGTGTAAAAAACCAGTGTAAAGAACCAGTGTAAAGAACCAGTGTAAAGAACCAGTGTAAGAAACCAGTGTAAAGAACCAGTGTAAAGAACCAGTAAAAGAACCAGTGTAAAGTGTAAAAAACCAGTGTAAAAAACCAGTGTAAAAAACAAGTGTAAAAGAACCAGTGTAAAAACAAGTGTAAAGTGTAAAGAACAAGTGTAAAAAACAAGTGTAAAGAACCGTAAAGAACCAGTGTAAAGAACCAGTGTAAAAAACAAGTGTAAAGAAAAAGTGTAAAAAACAAGTGTAAAAAACCAGTGTAAAAACAAGTGTAAAAAACCAGTGTAAAAAACCAGTGTAAAAAACCAGGATAAAAAACCAGTGTAAAAAACCAGTATAAAAAACCAGTGTAAAGAACCAGTATAAAAAACAAGTGTAAAGAACAAGTGTAAAGAACCAGTGTAAAAAACCAGTGTAAAAAACCAGTGTAAAAAACCAGTGTAAAAAACCAGTGTAAAAAACAAGTGTAAAAAACCAGTGTAAAAAACCAGTGTAAAAACCAGTGTAAAAAACCAGTGTAAAAAACCAGTGTAAAAACCAGTGTAAAAAACCAGTGTAAAAACCAGTGTAAAAACCAGTGTAAAAAACCAGTGTAAAGAACCAGTGTAAAAACAGTGTAAAAAACAAGTGTAAAAGAACCAGTGTAAAAAACCAGTGTAAAGAACCAGTGTAAAAAACCAGTGTAAAAACCAGTAAAAAACAACCATAAGAAACCAGTGTAAAGAACCAGTGTAAAAACCAGTGTAAAAAGAACCAGTGTAAAAAACCAGTGTAAAAAACCAGTGTAAAAAACAAGTGTAAAGAACCAGTGTAAAAAACAAGTGTAAAAAACCAGTGTAAAGAACCAGTGTAAAAACCAGTGTAAAGAACCAGTGTAAAAAACCAGTGTAAAGAACCAGTGTTAGAAACCAATAAAGTGTAAAAAACAAGTGTAAAGAACCAGTGTAGTGTAAAAAAACCAGGTAAAGAACCACCAAAGAAACCAGTGTAAAAAACGTTGTAAAAAACAAGTGTTCTTGGCTTTAAAAGATCCACTAAAGAAACCATTAAAGAACCTGTAAAAAACAAGTGTAAAGAACCAGAACCGCAGTAAAAACCAGTTAAAGAACCACATGTCTGTAAAAAACCAGTGTAAAAAACCAGTTAAAAAACAAGTGTAAAGAACCAGTCTGTTTGTAAAAAACCAGTGTACAGAACCACCATAAGAAACCAGTGTAAGGAACCAGTGTAAAAACTGTCTGTTTCAGTGGCTTTCACACAGTTAAAGTCAGTGTAAAAAACCAGTGTAAAGAACCACGTAAGAACCAGTGTAAAGAACCAGTGTAAAAAACAAGTGTAAAGAACCACCATAAGAAACCAGTGTAAAAAACAAGTGTAAAAAACAAGTGTAAAAAACAAGTGTAAAAAACTGTTTTCCTGGCCAGAACCAGTTCTAAACCAGTGTAAAAAACAAGTGTAAAAAACAAGTGTAAAAAACAAGTGTAAAAAACCAGTGTAAAAACAAGTGTAAAGAACAAGTGTAAAGAACCTGGCTGTAAAAATCAAGTGTAAAACCACATAAGAAACCAGTGTAAAACCAGTGTAAAAAACCAGTGTAAAAAACAAGTGTAAAAAATAAGAACCAGTGTAAAAACAAGTGTAAAAAACCACCATAAGAAACCAGTAAAGTACCAAAAACAAGTGGAAAAAAACCAGTGTAAAAAACAAGTGTAAAAAACCAGTGTAAAGAACAAGTGTAAAAACCACCATAAGAAACCAGTGTAAAGAACCAGTGTAAAAAACAAGTGTAAAACAAAGAACCAGTGTAAAAAAACAAGTGTAAAGAACCAGTGTAAAAAACAAGTGTAAAGAACCAGTGTAAAAAACAAGTGTAAAGAACCAGTGTAAAAAACAAGTGTAAAGAACCATTCCATTTGTAAAGAACTCTTGGTGAAAAACAAGTGTTCTGTCAGTGTAAAAAACTTAGAACCAGTGTTCAAAACATTTCTGTCTGTAAAAAAGTCTAAACTACCAGTTTCTGTCAGTGTCTTGGCTGAAAACAAGTTAAAGAACCAGTTAACCCATTGACGTTTCTGTCTTTCAGGCTTTCACTGTACTACATTTCTGTCTGTTAACCTGGCTTTCACTGCACGTTTCTGTCTGTTTCTGGCTTTCACTACATTTCTGTCTGTTTCCTGGCTTTCACTACGTTTCTGTCTGTTTGAGTTGCCTGCATGTCTGTCTTGCTTTCACTACATTTCTGTCTGTTTCCTGGCTTTCACTAAATTTCTGTCTGTTTCTTGGCTTTCAAGGTTGCATGTCTGTTTCCTGGCTTTCACTACGTTTCTGTCTGTTTCCTGGCTTACTACGTTTCTGTCTGTTTCCTGGCTTTCACTACGTTTCTGTCTGTTACTTGGCTTTCACTACGTTTCTGTCTGTTTCGTGGCTTTAATCTACGTTTCTGTCTGTTTCGTGGCTTTAACAGGTATTGGCAGCTGGACGTTGGCAAAGCCAGGAATGGGAAGGACACGTGGGACAGATCGGTGTCTGACGCTTCTGAGGAATACAAGCATCGGATGGTGAGTCTTGAGTGGAAAGTGGAAGACCGTTGAAAATCTTTGTTTATAGTTGCATAGTTTGGGGGTGGGGGGGGGGGCGTAGTTGAGGAGGTGACGGCCATTTTCTAAACTCATAAGTGAAAATCCAGGCAGTGGACAGGTAAGCACCTGTAGGGGGAGTAGATGATCCCGCCCTCCACGAGTCTCCTCCTGCCTTGCATGTCGGTCTTGGCTGACCAAAGGCTAATGGAGTTAACCCTGACATAAAACAACCTGCAGGCTTGCATGTCGGTCTTGGCTGACCAAAGGCTAATGGAGTTAACCCTGACATAAAACAACCTGCATGCTTGCAGGTCGGTCTTGACTGACCAAAGGGTAAGGGAGTTAACCCTGACAGAAAATAACAACCTGTTGCCTTGCAGGCCGGTCTTGAATGACCAAAGGCTAAGGGAGTTAACCCTGACAGAAAATAACAAGGCCTGGTAGGGGTCTCAAGGTGGCAGCCCCACCATCTACCTAGGGTACAGTGGGCTAATCCCCTGCTTATCCGAAACCTTAACTCATGCTTGACCTTCCAACGAGAAAATGGAAACGAAATCGGACTGTCATTTTTGGAACATGGAACGTTAGGGCATTAAATGGAAAAGAGTTAGAATTAGTTGAAGAAATGGAAAAATTCAAAGCAGACATTTTGGCTATTACAGAAACAAAGAAAAAAGAACAAGGAATAGAAAATGTAGGATCTAATCATATTTTAATCTTCTCAGGAGTAGATGTCAAAGATAGTGCTAGAGCAGGAGTAGATCTCCTAGTGCATAAAAGGCATGAAAAGCTACTAGAAAGCTGGAAATTTGTAAGCCCACGGCTATTAGAGGTAAATATTAAACCAAAAGGAAGAGAAATTAAATTATTAATAGCTTATGGACCAAACGAAGACTGCCACTAAAGAAGAAAAAGATACCTTTGAAAACGATTTACAAATAGCTGCTGAGAATCTTAAACACAAACAGGAACTAATCGTTTTAGGAGATTTAAACGCTAGAGTAGGCAACAATATAGAAACATCAGGAGGAGTAATAGGTAAAGAAGGAGAGACAACAACTTCTCCAAATGGAGAGAGACTAATAGATTTTTGCCTAAAGAATAACATGAAAATAGCCAACACCTTTTTTCCTCATAAAGATATCCACAAATATACAAGAGAAAATGAAGACAGGTGTGAAAAGTCAATCATTGACTACATAATAGTTAGCAGCTCCCTTTTTTACAGTACCTTTGATGCAAGAGTAAACAGAGGAGCAGAAATATTTAGTGATCATCACCTAGTGATTGTCAAAATGAGATTACTGACTGAAGAAAACAAACAGAAAAGGAAAGAGAAGAATGGATACCTGGACATTGCGGAATCCCTGGCAAAACTCGGCCGGCAGATTGGCAAAAAGAGATGAACTAACAGGACCTGGTCTGGAAACACAATAGCTCTGCCGAGAGGCAATGACAGACAGATGGAATTGGGCAAAAGACAAAACTGGCAGAGAATACCAACACAAGGTCCTATGAAAGATGATTGAGACGGAGGGACCAAAAGATTTGGCCACGCACCTCGGCGCGCATCTGAATAGTGAAAGGACCCAGATGGATCTGAATGATCCCCGGAGGCACAGCCACCATCTGGGGTGAGAGACAGAAAATCTGTGACAGAAACTTTCGGCTGCCAAGGGGTGCAGCTTTCACACGCTTTCGATCGATGATGATGAGAGAAGAAAGCTACTATAAACTCAAAATAGATAAACCAATAGTAAAACAGATATACCAATCTAGGATTAAAAGATTTCTCAGTGAAAGGCAGATGGATCTGAATGATGGCACTAGAAGAAAAGTGCCAATTGTATAAAGAAACACTCCTCAATTGTACTGAAGAGGTCTGTGGTAGCAAACAAATTAAAGGAGATGGGAAAAGAACAGCATGGTGGAATGAGAATGTCAAAACTAAGATCAAAGAAAAGAAGGATGCCTGGAACAAATACTTGAAAACAATGAGACCAGAGGATAGGATAGATTACGTGAGTAAAAGAACTATCGCCAAAGAGGAAGTTAGGAAAGTAAAACAGGAGAAATGGGAAGACTTTGGACAAAGACTTCAAGAAAGCTATCAAGGAAATCAAAAGCTGTTTTGGGGGCAATGAAGAGCATGAGAAAGACTAAAGCATGCCCAATACAACAAATTAAGAATGCCAAAGGAGAAATATAATGAAAGAAAAGAGAGAAAAGTATTTTCAACAATTATATAATCCCTCCAGAACATATGAAACAAGGAGTAAAGATCAATTAGTAAGAGTAACAAATAATCCCGAGGAGACAGCTGAAGATGTAGATATATCAATGGAAAAAATCCGAACAGCTATAAGAACAGTGAAATTAGGAAAAGTCCCTGGAGCAGATCAAGTTTATCCAGAAATGATTAAAAACCAAGACAGAGAGGCTGACAAACTACTACATGCAATATGCCAACAAGCATGGAAGTCCAAACAGGTACCAGACGACTGGAATAAGGGAACGGTAGTATCAATACGTAAGAAAGATCAACTATGGAATGCTCAAACTATAGAGGGATATCACTACTTACTGTTCCAGGAAAAGTGTATGCCAGGATACTGGAAATGAGACTAAGGAAAAGAGTAGAGGATCAGATTGAAGATCATCAGAGTGGATTTAGACCAGGAAGAAGTGTACAAAATCTGGAAAGGCATTTGACACTGTGAGGAGGGACGAACTATGGCATTCCTTAAAAAAACATAATGTAGAGCAAAATTTAATAGAAGCCATTAAGCGTTTTTACAATAAACCAACATGCGCAGTGAGAGTAGCTGGAATATATGCAGAATTTGATGTAGATGTAGAGGTAAGACAGGGTTGTGTCCTAAGTCCTCTTTTATTTATCACATTTATGGATTCAGTCGCAAAGGCATCCTCAAAAATGAAGAAAATGAATGTAGGTATGTGGAAGCTCAAACTAGTAAATGTATCAATGCTTTCATTTGCCGATGATTTAGTTCTGTTTGGAAAATCAGAAAATGACCTTCAGCTGAATATCAACATTATGAACAATGAACTAAATAAAAGAGGAAGGAGAGTAAATGCAAAGAAAACCAAAACAATGCTAGTAACTAGGGAAGCTAAAACACAAAATCTTAAATTAGGCAGGGAGAATTTAGAACAAGTTCAAAGCTACAATTACTTAGAAGTAATGATTGACTCAGGGGGAAAACTAAGAGAAGAAATCAGCCAGAGAATCCAAAAGGCAAGTGCAATATATAAGCATCTAGGGAAGGCATTTGTAGGTAAGCAATAATTGTCAACAAAAACCAAAATGGCAGTATACAACACAGTTTATTGTCCTACTCTCCTCTATGGCAGCGAAACCTGGACCTTAGATAGTAGAGAATACAGTAGAGTGCAGGCAGCCGAAATGAAATATCTAAAAAGAGCAGTAGGGAAAAAAACTAAAAGAGACAAAATCAAAAACACAACAATAAGAGATCAAAGCAAAGCAGATGGTATAAAAACTAAGATAGAAATGAATCAACTGAGATGGTTTGGGCATGTTAACAGAATGAATGACAATAGAATAGCTAAAGCAGTATACAGTGCTAAATCCCAACGTAAAAGACCAAAAGGCAGACCTTGGAGAAAGTGGAAAGAAGATATAAAAGAGGCGTTGAAGAATAGAAATTTAACATTTTTGGAAGGAAACAGAAAATGCCAGGACAGGGCACCCTGGAGAAAGATCATCTTGGGCATCTGAACCCATACACCGAAAGGTAAAATGAAAACTGATAAAGAAAGAAAGAAAGAAGATAAGCGAAAAGGATTTTAATCGTCATGTTTAAATTTGGCACTTCAGCCCTTCTGTGAATGGTAAAATACAAAATTAAACGAACAATGTATTGTAGCCACAGGACCAGTTGATAACAACAAACAAACTTGGCATTCACCAGTGGTTTCACTCACAGTCGAGCTTCGTTGGACGGTAGATGTATAAGACGTGAAATCAAGAACGCAAGGTGGAGTGTTTAATTATCTCCTCGCGTGTCCACCCTTGTGATTGCCATGATAAACGGGCAATGAAAGGTGGCTACGACAGCACATGACTCTGCTTTTTAATCCCCGTATCAACACGGCACAGTATCACAGTATTGTTGGGTGGATGAGAAAGGGGCTGACTCAACGCCTGATTTCACACCTGCCTAATGGATGTCTGACATGTCTGGCTTATGGCATTGTGAACTGGTACTTACGGCATCGTGTATATGTTATGTAATGTATCACACGTGTAGTACTATCGTAGGTGTAATAATTGATCGTTTGCTGACACACAGACCAAATTTGGATAACAAGTAAAGTTTGGACTAAATACTAAATACACATGGGGGAAATAGTGATGATAATCAATGCAAGCTCGCGAAAAATTGTCCTGATTAGCCGGGGACCTTTCCGTCTAGAGAGGTAAAATATATAGAAAAAATTCTGTTCCCTGGGAATTCTTCTCAATTGGCCGGATCTGCCGATTCACCTGGTTCCCGGTTAGAGAAGTTTTACTGTAGTGATAAAGATTGATGCAAAATTTCAGGTAGATCGGTTGAAAAGCGCTTTTCAAAATGTACATTGAGGGAAAATTGCAAGTGAAGTTTTTTTATCTTTCTAATCTTTTTCGCCCATTTCTGGTGATAAAATGAATGTTCTTACTTGTTAGAACATCCCTGCTCTACCTGCTCTAGCTCTCTGAGAACTCTTTCCATCTTGCCTAAACAGCTTGTCTATGATTATTTACAACAATGGCCTGTTGTTGGTATCTTTGATTGACTGTTTGATTGACTGATCTATTTTGGTAGATTACAGTACAACCCGTAATAGTTGTGTCAGTCTGTGTACACGTGAAATGTCTGTGACGTCAGCCGTTGAAAAAGCCCCTTGACACTGACACAACGCTGGTCTTGGTCATTTTTGATCAACTATTTTCTCATCCGTTTTCCTCCTTTTTTCTTTGATTCATTGGAACATAGTGGTCCAGAGACGAGGTGCCAGCCTCTCAACTAGAAGGTCGTGGTTTCAAGCGCTGGCAGGATGAACAGTTTTCTAGAGTTTTTTGGGGTAAATCCCACCCCCTGGACTAGGTCCAGGTAGATGGATTGACACCTAGTCCCATTGGAGACGGGTGATAAACAGGAGGTCCCATGTGCATATCACAACACTATGCACGTTAAAGATCCCTTGGCATTCTGGGCAAAATTAAAATTCCCACCAAAAAAAAACCCCCATCTACCTTAGATCACCTTAGATCACCTTGGATCACCATTACCTTAGATTAAATCACCTTAGATTGATTACCTTAGATCACCTTAGATTACCTTAGATTACCTTAGATCAATTACCTTAGATCACCTTGGATCACCTTAGATCACCACCTTAGACCTTACCCTTAGATCACCTTATCACCTTAGATTACCTTAGATTCTTAGACCTTAGATCACCTTAGATCACCTTAGATTACCTTAGATCACCTTAGATCACCTTAGATTACCTTAGATCACCTTAGATCATTATTACTTAGATAGATCACCTTAGATTACCTTAGATCACCTTGGATCTTAGATCACCTTAGATCACCTTAGATTACCTTAGATCACCTTAGATTACCTTAGATCACCTTAGATCACCTTTACCTTAGATTTAGATCACCTTAGATCACCTTAGATTACCTTAGATCATCACCTTAGATCACCTTAGATCACCTTAGATTACCTTAGATCACCTTAGATCACCTTTAGATCACCTTAGATTAGATTACCTTAGATTACCTTAGATCACCTTAGATCACCTTAGATCACCTTAGATCACCTTAGATCACTTAGATCACCTTAGATCTTGGACCTTAGATCACCTTGGATCACCTTAGATCACCTTAGATCACCTTGGATCACCTTAGATCACCTTAGATCACCTTAGATTGTTGGATGTGTGGAAATCTTAATCCAAACCTTAAGATCAAATCTGGATCAATCCTTAGATTTTGAATCCCTTAGATAACCTGTGTAATCCAAACAAATCAAATCTTCAATCCATTTTGAATCCCAGCATAACCTGTGTTGCGACAATTGCACGTGGCCATGGCCTTGAACCTGATGAACTACGACGGAGTTCCAGCTGGAACATGGTCAAGCTGGCATTCCTCATGTTGATCCACGGAAAGTATTTGAGGTGCGTCGTTGTTGTCGTCTGTCCCTTTTTCTTGTTACACTACAGTTTCTTTTTCGTGTTGGATTTTTTGCTGTCTACTTTTTGGTGTTTTTATGTGTCAATCTGTCTTTCTGTTGATAATATGTGTGTGAGACAACCACATATGGTGGATGTGGTAAATTGTAGTTAAACACACAAACAAAATTTTGTCTGTGTGTTTGTCAGTTTATCTGGCAGTTTGTATGTATGGCTGTTTGACTGTCTGCATGTCAATTTTCTGTTTTTTCATTTTCAGTCTGTGTGTCTGTCTGTACTGTGGCTTGTGGTTGTGGATGTTGGTTTGTCTTGAAGTCAACCACTTGCGACAAGCGTTATCTTTGTGTATTTGACTGACTCCATCAAGTTCCAATCAGTTCCATCTGTCTTTGTCTATTTCTGTCTCTGTCTGTCTGTCTCTCTCTCTCTCTCTTCCTGTCTCTGTCTCTGTCTTTCTCTCAGGGTGTTGCTGGTAGGTCTTACGTCTTTCCTTTCACTTTCACTCTTCCATTTATCTTTCATCTTCCTGTTTCCTCTTAACCCAAGAAAAGCACAACTTGTTGCCCCGATTGCTTCCAGCCAAGAAGACTCTGCCGTGGAGCGTGAAATCAGCACTGGGCATGTGACAATATGGTTGACACCCCTTTTGCTAGCTAGAGAAGAGAGCTGTACAGCTAGCATTATGGCTTTGTCAAGGCAGTAGCGGGGAAGGTTACGCATTTATCTGTCATGTTATGTAATAACCCCACGGAGCGCACATCTTGTAGCCCTGGCCGTTTCCACTCAGGCAACCCTGCCCTTTCATTGAACGTGAAGGGAAGGTGAAACTGGCCCTGACCGGATGATTGACATCTGGTCCTTCAGTCGCTAGCCTAGCACTGTGTAGAGCAGGGTATTTTCTAGCCATGGCGTTACACGTTTGTTGTTATTTAATAAAAGTAATTTTTTGAAAGATAAATGAGAAGGTAAATTAGTCCGACGTATATTGTTTTTCCTCAATAAGAGATATAATTTGCTATATGCACTGTGTTGGAATGTTTCCTTATTGTTCAAAAGCATTGCAATCAATTTAGCACACTCCCACTGAAAATCACGTGTTTTTCGGGCTCTCATATTTCTACATGTCAATACATTGTGTGAAATTAGAAAGTCAATTCAGAAAGGATTTTAACCTATCAATGTGTATTCCACACCCCCCCCCCCCTCCCCTCCCTCGACACACACACACACACCCCATCCTCTCCTACACATTACTGACCCATCAGTCTCTATAAGAGCTTGCAATTTCCTTATGTCTTGACAAAAAATTAGTATATATCCATGTTTCAAAAACTGATATGGTGGCATAATGACGTAATCCATTCAAATTACAAGCAAAGGGAAAAGTGGTTGGTTGAGATGATATTTCTTGTGGGAAATTCCATTTCCACATCTTGCTGTGAATCATTAAAATCATTTGTCAAAGGACAGACTTTGGGGAAATTTTCCTTTCTTATCTCTTTCTTGTTATTCAGTAAGAGTATGTGGCAGCCTCAGTTGTGTTCACCATCAACGTGCAAACCATGAATTCAATATTGTCTGTGGCTTCTAAGCAATGTTAGATCTCCGAAATAAAGAGGGAAGGATCTTTTTGCCACCTACCCTGGTCAGCTAATATTCTGTACTGCCATTTGCAACATGGTGCTGACATGCAAGTGTCAATTGGTGCATCTGGTGTTCAAACTTCCCCTCTACCTAGACCAAATCAGGCTTGTGTAGTATGGGGCATTTTCATTTCATCTTGAGTTCTCTCTTTCTCTGTCTGTCTGTCTGTCTGTCTTTGTCTGTCTCTGTCTCTGTCTCTCTCTCTCTCTGATCTATTTGTCTTAATCTGTCTCTGTCTCTGCCTTCTGTCTGTCTGTTTCTCTCTCTCTCCCTCTCTGTGTGCCGATCTATTTGTCTTAATCTGTCTCTCTTTGTCTGTCTGTCTCTGTCTGTCTGTCTGTCTGTCTCTCTTCTCTCTCTCCCTCTCTGTGTGCCTCTCTGTCTGTTCCTGTTACTTTATCTCTATCTCTGTCTCTCTTTGTCTGTCTGTCTCTGTCTGTCTGTCTGTCTGTCTGTCTGTCTCCCCTCTGTGTGCCCTCTGTCTGTTCCTGTTACTTTATCTCTATCTCTGTCTGTTTGTCTGTCTGTCTGTCTCTGTCTCTGTCTCTCTTCTGTCTGTCTGTCTCTGTCTCTGTCTGTCTGTCTGTCTGTCTCTTTCCCTCTCTGTGTGCTCTCTCTGTTTTCTGTTCATAAATATTGAAAATTTTATTCCAATTGTCGTTTGTTGATTTACTTTTCCCACTATTTTAACATGGACAGTAAAATATCAATTTTTGTCTCTTTTGGTTTTTACAGTATAGAACTTGCAGACTTCAAATTTTGTGTGTTTTTCCTGTTTCATTTTTTACAGTATAGAACTTGCTGACTCCAAATTTTGTGTATTTTTCGTGTTTCATTTTTTACAGTATAGAACTTGCTGACCTTGAATTCTGAGTGTTTTTCCTGTTTCATTTTTTACAGTATAGAACTTGCTGACCTTGAATTCTGTGTGTTTTTCCTGTTTCATTTTTTACAGTATAGTATTTGCTGACCCTAAATTCTATGTGTTGTTTTTCCTGTTTCAGTTTTTACTGTATAGAAATTGCTGACCCCAAATTCTGTCTGTTTTTTTGTTTCAGTGTTTGCGGCTTTGTCAAGACCTGGCTTCCGTTTTTGCTGATCGTGGCCGTTGTCCTCATTGTTGTCTTGGTAACCAGCTTTTAAACACAACACTTTGACAGATTCATCTGGCACCACAGAGAACAAGGTCACCCGCCAGATTCTAGGCTGGTGCCTCCACTCATCATCGCACAGGCCCTTTGCTTTCAGTCATCATTGTGACACCATTTCCTATGGAAGGATGGCCGATGCATTGATACCAAACAACATAGACAAAACAGTGAGGCAAAAGCCATGTCGAAAGTGATGAATAATGATAATGATAATGATAATGAAAATGATAATGATAATGATGATGATAATGATGATGATGATGATGATGATGATGATGATGATGATAATGATAATGATAATGATAATGATAATGATAATGATAATGATAATGATAACGTAAGAGCAAACATGGAGACCAATACAAGGGAAAAGAAACAAAGTCTTTGGGCACTAATAGAATTAGAATTAGAATCAAACCCGCAACCACTGCCTTTTCACCCATCACCTTGTCATGAAGCATAGTTGGCTTGGTTGGTGGTGCCAAGGCCATGGCTGCCCACACTAAGTTTGCACTTTTGATTTTATTGGTGCACAAAATTGTGATATATCTTTCTGTCTATTCCTTTGTATTCGTCTCATCTTTGTTTTCCTACAGGGCTTCAATATTATTTCATGTCTTCATTCATTTCAATATTATTTCATGTCTTCATTCATTTCAATATTATTTCATGTCTTCATTCATTTCAATATTATTTCATGTCTTCATTCATATCAATATTATTTCATGTCTTTATTCATTTCAATATTACTTCATGTTTTGATTCATTTCAATATTACTTCATGTCTTTATTCATTTCAATATTATTTCATGTCTTCATTCATTTCAATATTATTTCATGTCTTTATTCATTTCAATATTATTTCATGTTTTGATTCATTTCAATATTACTTCATGTCTTCATTCATTTCATGTCTTGATTCATTTCAATATTATTTCATGTCTTGATTCATTTCAATATTATTTCATGTCTTTATTCATTTCAATATTACTTCATGTCTTCATTCATTTCAATATTATTTCATGTCTTTATTTATTTCAATATTACTTCATGTCTTGATTCATTTCAATATTATTTCACTTCCTTAGTCATTTCAATATTATTTCATGTCTTCAATCATTTCAATATTATTTCATGTCTTCATTTGTTTCAATATTATTTCATGTCTTCATTCATTTCAAAATTATTTCCTGACTTCATTCATTCCAATATTATTTCATGTCTTCATTCTTTTCAATAATATTTCATGTCTTCATTTGTTTCAATATTGTTTTATGTCTTCATTCATTTAAAAATTATTTCATGTCTTCATTCATTTCAAAATTATTTCATGTCTTCATTCATTTCAATATTATTTCATGTCTTCATTCATTTCAAAATTATTTCATGTCTTTATTCATTTCAATGTCTTCATTCATTTCAATATTATTTCATGTCTTCATTCATTTCAATATTATTTCATGTCTTCATTCATTTCAATATTATGTAATGTCTTCATTCATTTCAATGTTACAAAGATGATGAATAAGCAAGGCATTGAGGCTGATGTTGCAGTCGGTCGCAGTAGGCAGGAAAGGGTAAATTCAAGTTAAACTTTCAATGTTGTTTTGAAATATTACAGGCCGTTGTGCAAGTTGGAATTAGTTTACACGGTCAGAGTCTGTTTTTCCAATTGAAAAAGTTGGCAGCTATGATCTTGAATCTTGATTCCATACGCAAACTTCCATACAAAGCTTTGAATTGAAAGCAGTGAAATGTTGTTTCAGTTTCCAAGTAATACGTTTGAACTTGTCTTGTACTTTGTGTTTACCCCATGTTTGTATTTGTATTTTACCCCATGTTTGTATTTGTGTTTTACCCCATGTTTGTATTTGTGTTTTACCCCATGTTTGTATTTGTGTTTTAGTTTTACCCCATGTTTGTATTTGTATTTTATCCAATGTTTGTATTTTGTGTTTTACCCCATGTTTGTATTTGTGTTTTACCCCATGTTTGTATTTGTGTTTTACCCCATGTTTGTATTTGTATTTTATCCAATGTTTGTATTTGTGTTTTATGTTTGTATTTGTGTTTTATCCCATGTTTGTATTTGTGTTTTATCCAATGTTTGTATTTGTGTTTTACTCCATGTTTGTATTTGTATTTTATCCAATGTTTGTATTAATGTTTTACCCCATGTTTGTATTTTGTTTTACCCCATGTTTGTATTTGTGTTTTACCCCATGTTTGTATTTGTATTTTATCCAATGTTTGTTTGTTTTACCCCATGTTTGTATTGTGTTTTACCCCATGTTTGTATTTGTATTTTACCCAATGTTTGTATTTGTATTTTACCCCATGTTTGTACTTGTGTTTACCCCATGTTTGTACTTGTGTTTACCCCATGTTTGTATTTGTATTTTACCCCATGTTTGTATTTGTATTTTACCCCATGTTTGTATTTGTATTTTACCCCATGTTTGTATTTGTATTTTACCCCATGTTTGTATTTGTATTTTACCCCATGTTTGTACTTGTGTTTTACACCATGTTTGTACTTGTGTTTACCCCATGTTTGTACCTGTATTTACCCCATGTTTGTACTTGTGTTTACCCCATGTTTGTACCTGTATTTACCCCATGTTTGTACTTGTGTTTACCCCATGTTTGTACCTGTATTTACCCCATGTTTGTACTTGTGTTTACCCCATATTTGTACCTGTATTTACCCCATGTTTGTACTTGTGTTTACCCCATGTTTGTACTTGTATTTACCCCATATATTTGCACCATTTGTGAAATGAGAAAAATATGGCATAATCAAGTCATGTGGAGTTTTTGAAAATGTCGTAGAATTTTCGAAAGAGTTAACTTTACTGAATGCTCGCGTTACATGCCCTGCAGAAATTCTGAAGCGAAAAACCGTATTGAACACCACACTTTACTTCTCCTTCCCATTATATTTATCCCCCCCCCCTCCCCCCATCCCCCTCGCGCCTTCCACCCTATCCGTACTATCGTATCCCACAAGAAAACCAATCTTCATCAACCTCATATAATAAATCATTACATATTTATATATAATGTATTTGTATTCGTATATTATATCTATATCTATATATATATATATAATACATCATCTCATGATGTGAAAGATTTTTTTTTTGAAAGAGATTTTAACTTTTGTTTAAAATCTTATGGTTTACGTTTCTTTCTCGAATTCTTGCCTTTTGTTGTATGTGAGTGGTTTGGGGTGTCTTCTGACAGGGAAATGGCTTCTTGGTATGTTTTATTTTTGTTTTTTGTTCATGTTATTGTGTACTTACACCCCAAAAAATGTATTACGGTTTCTAAAACACCAATTTTGATTGATTTATTTGCAATGTATATAGATGTGACGTCATAGACTTTGAATTTTAAATTAAATGACACTTGACTTTTTTACTTTGATGTGTTGGAGTTTTACTGATTTGTTGCCATTTGCTTTTTGTTTACAAAACTGAAATGATGAACAGTAGTGTGAAGCTCAATAGTTTTCATCAACCATTGTTGGGATGGGGAGGGGGAGTGTACAGAACTGGGATGGGGGGGGTGGCAGCGTTGATATGGGGTGCGTGGATTGGATGGGGGAGGGGGATCCCAACAACTAAATCCTGTCTGACCTGCACTGATATCAAGATTATTTGCTACACTGCCAACATCAAATGATGCAAACTGCTTTGGTGTTAAATTTACAATTTTTTCTGACTTTATGAAGCTAGCAAGGAACTTTTTAGTAGTAATAGTATTAGTAGTGCTCATTTGAAAGTCAAGTATCTTCTTATGAATCATTGGCTCTGCTGTCTGGAAAGCACACACATGCTCCTTCAGTATTGGCAGAGCAGAAGCATAAAAGCTAAAAATCAAACTAGTCTTGGGAAAATTTGTAAAAAAAGCCTATCAATAATTCTTTGCTTTCGCATCTTATTCTTATTGTCCTTGTTTAGCGATTTGAACATTGTTTTCCTCAGGCGCTGAAAAATCTGGTTTATCTCAATGCATGTAGCAGCTGACTGAGAGTTGACAGCCTAAGATGTCCAACAGTCTGAGAGTTGACAGCCTAAGATGTCCAACAGTCTGACTGAGAGTTGACAACCTAAGGATGTCCAACAGTCTGAGAGTTGACAACCCAAGGATGTCCAACAGTCTGAGAGTTGACAACCTAAGATGTCCAACAGTCTGACTGAGAGTTGACAGCCTAAGATGTCCAACAGTCTGAGAGTTGACAAGAGTTGACAGCCTAAGGATGTCCAACAGTCTGAGAGTTGACAACCCAAGATGTCCAACAGTCTGAGAGTTGACAGCCTAAGATGTCCAACAGTCTGAGAGTTGACAGCCTAAGATGTCCAACAGTCTGAGAGTTGACAACCTAAGATGTCCAACAGTCTGAGAGTTGACAACCTAAGATGTCCAACAGTCTGAGAGTTGACAACCTAAGATGTCCAACAGTCTGAGAGTTGACAGCCTAAGATGTCCAACAGTCTGAGAGTTGACAGCCTAAGATGTCCAACAGTCTGAGAGTTGACAACCTAAGATGTCCAACAGTCTGAGAGTTGACAACCTAAGATGTCCAACAGTCTGAGAGTTGACAGCCTAAGATGTCCAACAGTCTGAGAGTTGACAACCTAAGATGTCCAACAGTCTGAGAGTTGACAACCTAAGGATGTCCAACAGTCTGAGAGTTGACAACCTAAGGATGTCCAACAGTCTGAGAGTTGACAACCCAAGGATGTCCAACAGTCTGAGAGTTGACAGCCTAAGATGTCCAACAGTCTGAGAGTTGACAGCCTAAGATGTCCAACAGTCTGAGAGTTGACAACCCAAGGATGTCCAACAGTCTGAGAGTTGACAGCCTAAGATGTCCAACAGTCTGAGAGTTGACAGCCTAAGATGTCCAACAGTCTGAGAGTTGACAGCCTAAGATGTCCAACAGTCTGAGAGTTGACAGACCTAAGATGTCCAACAGTCTGAGAGTTGACAACCTAAGGATGTCCAACAGTCTGAGAGTTGACAACCTAAGATGTAAGATGTCCAACAGTCTGAGAGTTGACAACCTAAGGATGTCCAACAGTCTGAGAGTTGACAACCTAAGGATGTCCAACAGTCTGAGAGTTGACAACCTAAGATGTCCAACAGTCTGAGAGTTGACAGCCTAAGATGTCCAACAGTCTGAGAGTTGACAGCCTAAGATGTCCAACAGTCTGAGTTGACAACCTGAGAGTTAAGATGTCCAACAGTCTGAGAGTTGACAGCCTAAGATGTCCAACAGTCTGAGAGTTGACAGCCTAAGATGTCCAACAGTCTGAGAGTTGACAGCCTAAGATGACAACCTAAGATGTCCAACAGTCTGAGAGTTGACAGCCTAAGATGTCCAACAGTCTGAGAGTTGACAGCCTAAGATGTCCAACAGTCTGAGAGTTGACAGACATGTATCATAGACGGATAACCATCTGTGAGGGATGAAGCGTTGAGGGGCACTGAACTTAATGTTGAAAAGATCACAGAGCTCTGACAAGATTTCTTTGGAGACAGACGACCACCTAAAGTCAGTGTTCAAATCATGAAACAATCTCTCCACCCAACCTTTAAACGGCTCACAAAATTTCTTGACAGCATTGTGGACGTGATGACATGAGTCCCCATCTACATGTAACAGATGAGGAGTGCATGGTCCCTAAGACTAAGACGAGTTTCGACACCACTTTTGGCACTCTCATGACATTGCAGGAGTCAAGGAGACATGATTGAAGATTCTTCTATGGTATTGACTTAGTGTCCATGAGGTCTTTGATAGCTTCAAAAATAGTAAAGGCATCTGTCTCTGTCTTAACTAACTCAATAGAAGCAAAATGTTCAATTACAACTTCTTGTTTGACTGGGCTAAAGTAGCTAACATTACAAGAACTGCTAACACTTTCTTGTTGTTGGATGAGTTGCTCCCTCATCTATGTTCAAAGAAAATGGAAATATTTTCATGTTACTGTTAGTGACGATTCCTTTTGAGAAAAAGTCAGATACACCATATTGAAATTTGTATGCGGCTGTGCACCTAGCTAACGATACATTCGCAAGGGCCTTTGGATCCAGAGAACATTCTCGAATCAATTCCACGAGTGGCACGAGCTTCGGAGCCACTGAAAAGGAGATGTTGTTCTCCGCCATCATACTCAGAATAATGGCTTCTAAATTTGCAGTCCGATCACTCAAAGGAATCAACCTACTTGTATCTACTCCATCACTAGATGAATTGGCTCTTCACCACTAGATCTATAAACATTGCTCTGGTTCTGGTTGACCTTTTTAAACAAAGGGAAAAGAGGAGAGTCTTGCTTGCAGCTTTTGTGAGAACTGACCACCAACAGTATAGTTCGTTTTTTTATGTTCTACATGAGAAATTTGTGCTTTGTTGACTGTAGACGGTCCACTAAGGCAACCTTGCCCTTTCCACCATAGTTGATCATATCATTGCAATATGAACACAGTGCTTTACCAGGAATGGCCAATTTTCCGATAGAGTCACCAAGTTTCACCTAACAGTCTGGAAATTTCCTTGCCTTTAACTCAACACTGATATCCAACCATTCAAATCTAAATTTGTTCTTAATTTTTTAGTCTATTGCCCTGACGCGACTAGCCTCGCATTTACCAAGAGTCTTCATGGTGCAAGATTTCTCAAAGTCCACCACCAAGGCAAGGCAACCACGCCGGGCCAAAAATTTAATAATTAAAAATAATCAAGTAAAATAAGACAGAGCCCACCTTGAAACAGTCAGAAATTTATCCAGATCAAGATTATCTAGGTCTAGCACCTTAATTTCACCACAAAATTACTTTAATTATTCCTATCAAAATAGTAGTAATACCGAACATATGCAGTTGCGATACCATGACACGAGTACAAGTATCAATTTTGACTTCACTGGTCATTGATGAAAAGATTCATGAATTGAAAAGTGAATGAAAAATTTCCAAAAATCAGTGGATTAGTGGGAGATTGAGGAAACCGCGGAAGAGGCCAAAAAAGGAGGAAATTCCTCCTCTGACTCCAAAATCGCGGACTTCCGCGGATCTGCGGAAGACCATCACACTGGTCCACGGAATGTGCTGCTGTCTCGCATTTTATCATACATCAGTGGCTTTCTCTTTTTTTTTTTCTTTTTTTTTATGTGTTAAGTTTTTCTTTCCACATATGCGGCACAATTCACCGACGGCAAAATGATGATTCTCTAGGGCGGGATCCATTCTATTACTAGATTTATTTGAAAAAATAAGAGGGGTCAGTAAAAATCTATTGGATAAAGGAAAATCAGTTAAAAATGATGTATGGGCAAGGAAAACACGTTGCATGCGTACTTAACTTAGGCAAAAAAGGAAGTGGGTGGAGGAAGAACGTTATAATATAACTTTGTAATGGTTTGTGACCGCATATTACTTTTTTCTAGTTAAGTGCGATAACCAATCTTTGAAATAAACTTATTTTTGTTAATTATATTTGTGTAGTTTTTTTAGCAATTAGATAAAAATAATGACCAAAGCAAAAAAAAAAGAGAAATATACATCATGATTATGATACATATTAAAAATACTTTTTTCAGAAAAGTTACAAATCCAAGAGAAATGATACTTTCAAAGAGAACAGACAAGACGTTAATACTATTGTAGAAACAAAGACTGAGACAATCGGTATGAGAGAAGCGCTGTTATAGCGAGACAAAAAAGTGCAATTTTTTATAAAAATCTCAACGGGCCGATCAGCTACCCGGGAATCCAGCTGACCGTGCTTGACCTCTGACAGGTGAGCGCACGTGGGTAATTAATAAGTTTTGCCGGCCACAACTTAGAGAGACGATTTGCTAAAGGAATTCGACGCTGTGACATGTGTTGATATTTACCTATCTTTAATAAATCGATATTTGTTATGTTAATTTAAAAAATAAGTCACATTAAATAGTGTTAATATTTAAGAATCTTACAAATAAAAAACCCATTTCCTGTTAAAACACGGTTTCTCTTTGTTTCGTTATTAAGTTTAAGGATTTAATTACACCCCCGAAAGCGGAGTGGGAGGTGGGTGATATCAAACCTTTAAGAATGACAATGAAAAGGATATATAACGGAAAACATGCCCAAAAATTGCCTTAAATATAAGAAGACATTAAAAAAATGTTTTTCTTGGACTACGCTCAACATGCCCAACTACTATGAAGCACACATACAGAAAATCAACTACACATATAAAATCAATTACACATCTATAAAATCCAAAACACACACACAAAATAAAATACACACCTACAGAATCAAACACATATAAAATCAAAAACACACCTACAGAATCAAACAACCTACAAAATCAAATGCACACCTACAGAATCAAACACACACAAAATCAAAAACACATCTAAAAATCAAACACATACAAACAAAATCATCCACACACACATACAATCACAAAATAAAAATCAAACACACACACAAAATCAAACACACACTAGGCCTGGGCAAGACTCGCTGTTCTATTATTCGTTGTTACCAACTACCGTCTTCTGTGGTCTCGCGTTACTCGAGGAGCTGTAGCAAATACAATGAGTTTGCCTCGCCGGCCTTGCACATTTGCGACGGCAAATATGAACACTATCAACGAGAAAAGCGATAGCAGAAGACACAGTAGACAAGACCTAGTGAGAGACTAGTATTAACTGCTGTCACTGCCACCGTCGCAGAAGAAGGGGGTGTAGTAGTAACCCTCCCCCCCCCCCCACCTCATGTCTTACCCATGTCATGTATACTGATGTGCCTCACTCATGGTCTCACTGCGCTGCCAGTGCGGCGCGTTGTTAGTGCCACTCACTTGTCTGGACTCAGCTCGTCATTACTCGTCAAGGTGAAGTAGTTACAACGTAGGTAGGTATCAAAACCGGTTTGGGGAGTTGGTGTTCATCACCTCTGGCCTTGTCAAGGTGAAGTAGTTACAACGTAGGTAGGTATCAAAACCGGTTTGGGGAGTTGGTGTTCATCACCTCTGGCCTTGTCAAGGTGAAGTACTTACAACGTAGGTAGGTATCAAAGCCGGTTTGGGGAGTTGGTGTTCATCACCTCTGGCCTTGTCAAGGTGAAGTACTTACAACGTAGGTAGGTATCAAAGCCGGTTTGGGAGTTGGTGTTCATCACCTCTGGCCTTGTCAAGGTGAAGTAGTTACAACGTAGGTAGGTATCAAAACCGGTTTCGGGAGTTGGTGTTCATCACCTCTGGCCTTGTCAAGCAAAGTAGTTACAACGTAGGTAGGTATCAAAACCGGTTTGGGAGTTGGTGTTCATCACCTCTGGCCTTGTCAAGGTGAAGTACTTACAACGAGGTAGGTATCAAAACCGGTTTGGGGAGTTGGTGTTCATCACCTCTGGCCTTGTCAAGGTGAAGTACTTAAAACGTAGGTAGGTATCAAAACCGGTTTGGGGAGTTGGTGTTCATCACCTCTGGCCTTGTCAAGGTGAAGTACTTACAACGTAGGTAGGTATCAAAACCGGTTTGGGGAGTTGGTGTTCATCACCTCTGGCCTTGTCAAGGTGAAGTAGTTACAACGTAGGTAGGTATCAAAGCCGGTTTGGGGAGTTGGTGTTCATCACCTCTGGCCTTGTCAAGGTGAAGTACTTACAACGTAGGTAGGTATCAAAACCGGTTTGGGGAGTTGGTGTTCATCACCTCTGGCCTTGTCAAGGTGAAGTAGTTACAACGTAGGTAGGTATCAAAACCGGTTTCGGGAGTTGGTGTTCATCACCTCTGGTCTCAAGACCGTGGTAGGATTCGAATGCAACCGATCAAAGCCCAGTATTTATTGGTATTGAGTAATGGCTCGAGGAGCGCCCAGGTCTAACACACACCAACAAAATCAAACATAATTAGACACAAAATCAAACACACACAAAATCAAGCCACTTATGAAAAGACAGAATTTTTTTTACCATTTTTCAATTTTAATTTTTATTATCGTTTGCTTTGGCAGGTAATCAGAGAGAAAGACATTAAATTGAAACACAAAACATAGTTACGGCCACATAATCTCCCCAGCAGTAATATCAAATATAAATTATGTTTTTCCTTTCTGGCTGGCAGATGTTACAAGATACAAAAAAATGGAAATTCATTTCTTTTTCTGTTCTCAACAGAAATCAAAGAGGTGATAAACAACAAAATTCAATGTCAATCACAACCTTCAGGCATTCCCTTTCTGTCCTGTTAGAAAAATTTGGTCAACTCAAAGTCAAACAAATGTGGTGCCAGTACTACATGGACCTAACATTTGACGGCACAAAGTCATACCAATTACAAACAAACAAATACGGCACAAAGTCATACCAATTACAAACAAACAAATACGACACAAAGTTATACCAATTACAACAAACAAATACGGCACAAAGTTATACCAATTACAACAAACAAAACGACACAAAATCATACCAATTACAACAAACAAATACGACACAAAATCATACCAATTACAAACAAACAAATACGGCACAAAGTCATACCAATTACAAACAAACAAATACACACAAAGTTATACCAATTACAAACAAACAAATACGACACAAAGTTATACCAATTACAAACAAACAAATACGGCACAAAGTCATACCAATTACAAACAAACAAATACGACACAAAGTTATACCAATTACAAACAAACAAATATACAATTACAAACACAAAGTCATACCAATTACAAACAAACAAATACGACACAAAGTTATACCAATTACAAACAAACAAATACGACACAAAGTCATACCAATTACAAACAAACAAATACGACACAAAGTTATACCAATTACAAACAAACAAATACGTACAAAGTTATACCAATTACAAACAAACAAATACGGCACAAAGTCATACCAATTACAAATAAACAAATACGACACAAAGTCATACCAATTACAAAATAAAAATCAATAAAAGAACGAGAAGAAAGATCTGGTAACACATACGAAAATAAAAATAAACATTTCATCTAATTGAATACAACACATTCATTATATCGTTCTGTAATCAAATTCCCCAAACTCTCTCTCTCACATACAAATGTGTGAAAAATAGAATAATGTTAAAAAAAAATCAACAGGCAAGATAATCAGAAACAGGTACATGAGACTATCCCCAGGATGGAAAGAAATAAAAAAATTTAATTCACGTTTCTACTCATAAAGAAAGATTCTTTAAAACAATCGATAAAGGAAATCTAGAATTCTGATCCCTTAAAACAAAAAAATAAAAGAATAAAAAGGCAGCAATTTTTAATTTCATCTCACATGAAAGTTGCTGGAAGCTGAAAGAAATCAATGCTTGAAGGAAGAACCCCAAAACAAGTCATCAGTGCCATTCCCCTAATGCAAGAAAAAAGTTAAATTGTCAATTTTATTTTTATGGCCTAATGCAAGAAAAAAGTTAAATTGTCAATTTTATTTTTTTTATGGCCTAATGCAAGAAAAAAGTTAAATTGTCAATTTTATTTTTATAGCCTAATGCAAGAAAAAAGTTAAATGATCAAATTTGTTTTTTATGGCCTAATGCAAGAAAAAAGTCAATTGTCAAACTTGTTTTTTGCTAATACAAGAAAAAAAGCCAAATTGTCAAACTTGTTTTATGACTAATACAAGAAAAAAGCCAAATTGTCAAACTTGTTTTTATGGCTAATACAAGAAAAAAGCCAAATTGTCAAACTTGTTTTTATGGCTAATACAAGAAAAAAGCCAAATTGTCAAACTTGTTTTTATGGCTAATACAAGAAAAAAAGCCAAATTGTCAAACTTGTTTTTATGGCTAATACAAGAAAAAGGTGAAATTGATGGAAGTCCATATCTTTTTTTCTTCTTTTTTTGTCTTTTCTGTTTGTTTTGGCCCTCACGAGACGGAGATGCGACAATGTGTTATGGGGAAAATTGATCAGAAGAGGGGGAAGGGAGACAACCACAAATAAAACATGTTGCGTGACTCCAGTCTATTGGTGGAATAAAAATAGCAATAGTTGTTTATCTTAAAAACATTCAACTGACTGAAAATCAAAACAAACATTATCAGTTAAAAAATGTGGAGCTTCTAATAAAATAAGTTGAATAGGGAGATGAAATAAATATATTAAAAAATCCCATAGGAGTAAAGACGAGACGAATACAACTGGGGGAAAAAATATCTTCAGGCACCAGACGGGCATCCGCATCCGTTACCTCGTCATAAAAACAAGAGGGCATTATGAACCTTAAGGAATGTCGATAGCATGTTTTGTAGTGCAT
>JAXRKP010000572.1:112500-192500 GCA_037039925.1 Doris montereyensis
TGCCACAGGATGGAGCGAAAATGGGTGTCTTGGTGTCTTGGTATAATGGGTGTCTTGGTGATCGTGTTAATGGGGTCTTGGAATTACATAAATGGACACAGTGATGGTTTCCCCCCTCCACCACAGTCAGTGATCAACAGTCTTGGTATAATTATAAATTGAATTACATAAATGTTTTGTTACCCATGAAGGAAAATTTGTTAATGGATGACAATTACAGATATGAAGTATACAATGGGTGTCTTGGTATAATGGGTATAAATGGGGTTTTACTTGGTGAATACCATGGTGATTAATGGTGTAATGGGTGACAAGTAATGGGTGTCATAAACAGTGTCATTATAATATAATAATACAAGACAATTATTTTGGGATCAATATGAACATGAATAGGTGACAACATGATGGTGTCCCACTATGGGTGTCTTGATTATGATGGTTTTGATGACGAATTGACAACTATGATGTTTGATGATGATGTTTTGATATAATGGGTGTAATGATATAAGGTCACTTGGTATAATGGGTGTCTTGGTATAATTGTCTTATTATATGGATATAGAAACTCTGGGTGTCTTTAATGGGTGTCTTTTCAGTGACGTATAATGGGTGTCTTGGTAAATGTCTTGGTATAATGGATGTTTGACATTTGTGTCTTGGTGGACTGGTGTATCAATGGTGTAATGGGTGTCTTGGTGTAATGTCTTGGTGTAATGGGTGTCTTGGTGTAATGGGTGTCTTGGTATAATGGGTGTCTTGGTATAATGGGTGTCTTGGTGTAATGGGTGTCTTGGTGTAATGGGTGTTTTGATATAATGGGTGTTTTGATATAATGGGTGTTTTGATATAATGGGTGTCTTGGTATAATGGGTGTCTTGGTATAATGGGTGTCTTGGTATAATGGGTGTCTTGGTATAATGGGTGTCTTGGTATAATGGGTGTCTTGGTGTAATGGGTGTCTTGGTGTAATGGGTGTCTTGGTGTAATGGGTGTCTTGGTATAATGGGTGTCTTGGTGTAATGGGTGTCTTGGTATAATGGGTGTCTTGGTGTAATGGGTGTCTTGGTGTAATGGGTGTCTTGGTGTAATGGGTGTCTTGGTGTAATGGGTGTCTTGGTGTAATGGGTGTCTTGGTGTAATGGGTGTCTTGGTGTAATGGGTGTCTTGGTGTAATGGGTGTCTTGGTGTAATGGGTGTCTTGGTATAATGGGTGTCTTGGTATAATGGGTGTCTTGGTGTAATGGGTGTCTTGGTGTAATGGGTGTCTTGGTGTAATGGGTGTCTTGGTATAATGGATGTCTTGGTGTAATGGGTGTCTTGGTGTAATGGGTGTCTTGGTGTAATGGGTGTCTTGGTGTTGGGTGTCTTGGTATAATGGGTGTCTTGGTGTAATGGGTGTCTTGGTATAATGGATGTCTTGGTGTAATGGGTGTCTTGGTATAATGGATGTCTTGGGTGTTTTGGTATAATGGATGTCTTGGTATTGGGTGTTTTGGTATAATGGGTGTCTTGGTGTAATGGGTGTCTTGGTGTAATGGGTGTTTTGGTATAATGGGTGTTTTGGTATAATGGGTGTCTTGGTATAATGGGTGTCTTGGTATAATGGGTGTCTTGCGTCTTCAAGGATGTTGTCTACTTCTGACAGGCATTTTGTTGTGTAAATGCGATGAAACAGTGGATGTTCACAATTAGCACATTTTCATGGCTTTTCTCCTCACTCTGTCACTTTTTGTTTCTTTCTGAGCCCTTTGTTGTGACGCCTCCCTACCATGAGATGTTATGCAATGGTATAGCTCCAGTACTATGCGGCGTAGCAGCCTCAAAGGACCTTTGACTCTCATGAAAATGTGTTTGTAAACATACCTTCCTCCTCCCACATCTCCTCCTCTTCCACCTCAAATCTCAAGGAGGCATGTCATCTCTCCACTGGCCTTCAGCCTCCTCCGTTTCGTCATCTCTTCCGTCTTTCTTGCTCTGTTTACTGGGCGAGTCTGTGACCTTTGACTCCTGGGGTTTTTTTCTAGTTTGCTTTCGCCTTCCTCCATGTTGTCACCAGCAGATTCAACTGTCGGTTCAAAGATCAAGAAATGAAAAGTGATGTCAAGCTACATGTGTGTGTGTGTGTGTGTGTGTGTGTGTGTGTGCGTGTGTGTGGGTCATTTGTTGATTTGACACACACACACACACACACCCATCCAATTCATCAAAATGACTGAGAAAACCTTAGTTCTAGCAACACATTATATTTAGAAAAATCTTAAAACTTATTGCTGATAAAAGTGTGAAAAGTTAATGTCACACCTATGGCCCCGTATGCATGAAGAGAGTACAGGTTTGTTACGCCTTTGATCTAGGCTACGTGATTACTAAATGTGTACGCGGTATGCATGAAGTTACCGGAGAGTCAATCAGCGTGGCATTCAACGTATAACTTTATGGGAGGATATCCTCTACTAACTCATTACAATGGCCGCCAACTCGTCTGTCCCAACGGCTGATTCAACGTATAACTTTACGGGAGGGGATATCCTCTATTTACTCATTACAATGGCCGTCAACTTGTCTATCCCAACGGCTGATTCAACGTATAACTCTCACGGGAGAGATATCCTCTAACTCATTACAATGGCCATCAACTCATCTGTCCCAACGGCTGATTCAACGTATAACTCTACGGGAGGAGATATCCTCTAACTCATTACAATGGCCATCAACTCGTCTGTCCCAACGGCTGATTATTGGCCAGATACGTCCAGTGGCTGCCAAAAAGCCGCACGATCAGATTATCGTAACAGAAACTTGACCGTAGCTAAGTCCGGTTTCCTGCTTCAATGCTTGTCTTTGGTGCTGCTATGTTTGCTAGCAATAAAGGAAAGTTGTTATAGCGCATGCGATTTTGACAAGACTTGCTTACCTCCATCTGGTTTCCCGACAGGAGATTTTTTCTCTGTTCTGCTGGATCTGAAAATCGAAAATCAAAGGAGTCGTAAACCTTCCAAAGGTTTAAAAGAATTTTTTTTGCCCCCCTACCAATACACATTAAAACCAACAATTTTTTGCCCCTCAATTAAAACCAAAATTTGCCCCCCAAATACCAATACACATTAAAACCAAATATAACAATAAAACCAAATTATTGTCCCTCCCCTTACCAATACACATTAAAACCAAATATATTTTGTCCCTCCCCTTACCAATACACATTAAAACCAAATATATTGTCTCTCCCCTTACCCAATACACATTAAAACCAAATATATTTTGTCCCTCCTTACCAATATACATTAAAACCAATCCCCCACCCAATCCCTAAACAAATACCCCCCTCCCCTACCAATGCACATTAAAACCAACCCCCCCCTCCCCTAACCAATTCACATTAAAACCAAAATATTTTGCCCCTCCCCCAATCAATACACATTCTTCATTAAAACCAAAAATATATTCAAAATATGAATTGAAAAATAAAATTCAAGACAAGATTGTTTTACTTGATTTGATTTTAGACCTACATCTACAGCAAAGGGAAAAAGACGAGGCAAAGTGATGAAGGTAAACATAATAAAGATATAACAGCCACACAGGGAAAAACACGAGACAAATACAAAGGAAATAAAACATAAAAAATCATAGACACCAGGTAGACAGAACGGTTGTGGCATCGGTGGCTGATTGGTAAGGCTGCCGGGATCATGAGGTCCCGGGTTTGAATCCTAGCAACGCTAGGGCGGCCATTGTGTTCCCTGGGTAAAAACGTAACACGCATTTCCCAACTTGACCCCAGGTGCAAATGGGAACAAGCACTAGCTTGGGGGCAAATACCTGCGTCCGACTAGTGTCCTGTCCAGCAGGTGATGAGCATCACTGGTTTCACTTCACACTACATAAACCGGAAAGGTTCTGGCTCTACGGGCTGTAATGGTCTTGAAGGAACATAATGCTTTCTTTTATGGACAGAATGGAAGCGATGACCCACTCGTGTACAGAAATTGCCTCCTTGCAGCTTTCCCTGTATGTCCTAACGACGGCCGCCCATGTGGGGTGGGGGAACACGGGCCACGTTTCGCCGTTTCACAGTAGATATGCCAAGGACTATGACAAATTCACAATAGATATACCAAAGATATACCAAAGACTATGACAAATTCACAGCAGATATGCCAAGGACTATGACAAATTCACAGCAGATATGCCAACAAGGACTATGACAAATTCACAGCAGATATACCAACAAGGACTATGACAAATTCACAGCAGATATACCAACAAGGACTATGACAAATTCACAGCAGATATGCTAACAAGGACTATGACAAATTCACAGCAGATATGCCAACAAGGACTATGACAAATTCACAGCAGATATACCAAGGACTATGACAAATTCACAGTAGATATGCCAAGGACTATGACAAATTCACAGTAGATATACCAAGGACTATGACAAATTCACAGCAGATATGCTAACAAGGACTATGACAAATTCACAGCAGATATGCCAACAAGGACTATGACAAATTCACAGCAGATATACCAAGGACTATGACAAATTCACAGCAGATATACCAACAAGGACTATGACAAATTCACAGCAGATATGCCAACAAGGACTATGACAAATTCACAGCAGACATGCTAACAAGGACTATGACAAATTCACAGCAGACATGCTAACAAGGACTATGACAAATTCACAGCAGACATGCCAACAAGGACTATGACAAATTCACAGCAGACATGCTAACAAGGACTATGACAAATTCACAGTAGATATACCAAGGATGCCAGATATGCCAACAAGGACTATGACAAATTCACAGCAGACATGCTAACAAGGACTATGACAAATTCACAGTAGATATACCAAGGACTATGACAAATTCACAGCAGATATGCCAACAAGGACTATGACAAATTCACAGCAGACATGCTAACAAGGACTATGACAAATTCACAAGATATGCCACAAGGACTATGACAAATTCACAGCAGATATGCCAACAAGGACTATGACAAATTCACAGCAGATATGCTAACAAGGACTATGACAAATTCACAGCAGATATGCCAACAAGGACTATGACAAATTCACAGCAGACATGCTAACAAGGACTATGACAAATTCACAGCAGATGACAAATTCACAGCAGATATGCTAACAAGGACTATGACAAATTCACAGCAGATATGCTAACAAGGACTATGACAAATTCACAGCAGATATCAACAAGGACTATGACAAATTCACAGCAGATATGCTAACAAGGACTATGACAAATTCACAGCAGATATGCTAACAAGGACTATGACAAATTCACAGCAGATATGCCAACAAGGACTATGACAAATTCACAGCAGATATGCCAACAAGGACTATGACAAATTCACAGCAGATATGCTAACAAGGAAGGACAAATTCACAGCAGATGTCAAAAAGACTATGACAAATTCACAGCAGATATGCCAACAAGGACTATGACAAAATTCACAGCAGATATGCTAACAAGGACTATGACAAATTCACAGCAGATATGCCAACAAGGACTATGACAAATTCACAGCAGATATGCCAACAAGGACTGACAAATTCACAGCAGATATGCTAACAAGGACTATGACAAATTCACAGCAGATATGCCAAGGACTGACAAATTCACAGCAGATATGCTAACAAGGACTATGACAAATTCACAGCGGATGTCAAAAAGACTATGACAAATTCACAGCAGATATGCCAACAAGGATTATGACAAATTCACAGCAGATGCCAACAAGGATAATGACAAATTCACAGCAGATGCCAACAAGGACTAGGTTGTGTATTTACACTTCTCACCTGTTCGGAGAGGTCGACTTTTCCACTGGTTCAATTTGGTCCGTGTTGAGTCTCTCTGGTGATTTGAGTGGCCTCGTTGATTTGCGGGTCGGAGTCGTAAACATTTGGTCAGCAGACGCCATTGAAAGCTGTACGGGTGGGGTCACAGGAGATTCTAATTTTTGATGTTGCCGTTTGGGGGAATGGGAAACGTCTGTAAGACTTTCGATCTCAGGCGTGTTCAATTTTTCTGGAGTTTGCTGTGCGCGGTTTGATTTTCGCACTGCCCCTTCAATGGATGATATCAAGCGCTCTGGAGTTTTTGAATGCCGCACCGATCGTCTGATGTTGAGCGTACTCATTTCTCTCCCTTCCTCTCTCTCTGACGAAGTATCCTCTGAGCTGGTCTTTTTCCTGTTTCGTTCTGGAGTCTTTGATTGCCTTCGACTCTGCCTTGATTTGCGTTCTGCTGTTTCCCGAGGTCTCTTCCTTTCCAGGACTGTTGTGAACTTTCCTCTTCAAAACACGTTCAGGGGTTTTAGACTTTGCACGAGAATGCCTCAAAATGTCGGAGTTAGTTTCACCAGCTTCCTCTTTGCCGGATGTAATGCCCTGAGAAGTGTTGAGGGCTGAGTCATGCTCCGCACTTCTTAACTGTCTCTGGGTCCGCTCCGGTGTTTTAGACTGTCTACGAGACTGTCTCACCTGATGGGTGCTAATCTCCGCCTGGTCTGTCTCCGACACTAAGCCCCTGTGGACAAGACCCCTTGTCACGCGTTCGGGCGTCTTTGACTGCCTGGTTGAACGTCTAATACCTGGATTCAATTTTTCTACCATCAGCTGTAATTTTTGCGACTCTAATGTCTCTTCTGAAATCGACTTTTTAATTGCACGTTCTGGGGTCTTTGATTGTCTGATTGAATGTCTTGTACCTGGATTCACTTCTTCACCCACCGGCTCAGACTTTTGCAAATCAAATTTCTCTTCTGAAATTGGCTTTTTAATCGCACGTTCTGGGGTCTTTGATTGGCGGGAAGAATACCTGAGGTTATGGGATGTCAATTCAATCTCCTCAACGAATGTCCCTGTCACCTCTGGAACTTTAAAATGCTTCTCAGATTTTCTGACGCTGTGCGAGCCTCATCCCTTTCATCGCCACTTTCTTTTGCGCTCTCTGAGGCAGAAGACCTGTCCGCGTGTCTAACATTTCTTTTTCACCGCACGTTCCGGCGTTTTTGAGTGGCGCTGAGATCTTTTCACTGTGTGTTCAGCGGCTTCTTCTTCATGACTAGTTTGTTGAAGAGGCTTGTTCTCTAATTGCTTCCCTTTCTGAAGTCGTCGCTCGGGCGTCTTGCTTTGTCTTCTAGAGCGCCGTAAGTCCTGACATGTCAAAGAGGCTTCCTCGTTGATGGCAAGTGTGTCGTCTGTTCTTGTGTCCGTGGAAGATGGCAAATGATCTGGTAATTTACTCGCAATGTTTTCACGTTCGACTTTCTTAGCCATGACGCGTTCTGGAGTCTTGGAATGCCTCTGAGATCTTCTCAACGAGTTATCATCAATTTCCTCCTCCTTCTCCCTTTCCGGTATGTGGTCCTTTCTGAGGTCTTTGGTCTTCCCCGTTGTCTTTGCCTGGGCTTTGCGGATTCAACCAAGGAAGTCAACTCACTAAGCACGGCAAGGCTCTGCTTGCTGGCCGTCACCCTTCTAGCCGATTTTATTCCCAAGTCGTCCGATGAATCGGTGGAGCTGTCAGTCGGATGAAGACGGCGCGACTTCCTTCTAGACGGCGACACCGGGATTTCTGGAGATGCTCTTGTCTCGTCTCCGACTTGCTGGAGGAAATCTTCAGAAGATATAAATTCTTCCTTGTCGCTTTCAGCAGGCGTATCTTCCGTGTTGACTTTTGCCTCACCGTGCAATTTCCCCCAGTCTGCTTTGGCCATTTCGGTTTTCAGTTTTGGCTGCTTGGGTGACGGCAACTCGTGGATACTCCTCTCATGTTCTGAATGACTAGTCCTGTCTACAACGTCTTTGGATATGTCGGGCATGTCTTTCTCCGCAGACTCCTTCTTTCTGCTGACTGGGGATATGGACTGGAGGGACAAGGAAGTCGCTTTCAGCTCTTGTGCATCAGAGGCAACTTTCTTCATGCGGGCCATTTCACTGATTTTGGCCATTTTGCTAGACGGAGGCGTCATGGGAGGAGAATCCAGCTCTCTTTTACGCTTCTCGGGAGTTGAAGTGATCTGAAGGGCGGAAACGGTCTCCGGACGTGGTGATGCTCAAAGTCTGATTCAATGACTTTGATTCAAAGTGCACACTTTGCTTGACAGACCGACTCAATTTCTGTGGTAGACTCGTGTTATCCGGCTGAGTCATGCTTTGGGAGGCACTGATTTCATGCCATAAAGATTTGGCAGCAAGGGTTCCAGGACTTGTGGCCGTTCTTCGTTGTAATGCTGCATCCTCGAGGGTGATTGTGGGGTCTTTTTCTTGATCATAAGACAAATATTTTTCAGTCTGAAAAAATATATATTTAAATATTTTTTTATGATTCTTAAATAACAAGTTCCATCTCATGGTGCATACGAGGAAATAGCAAGGTGATAGATATATGAAGGAATCAAAGGAAAGAAGTAAAACCTGCCAGCCAACTGCCCACACATGTGTATATATATATGACAAGAATTTGTTCATAACGTTTTTATATGTTATCACTTCTCAGTTGTTGCATTGTTTAAAAATCTGACGGCAAATCTATATTTTTTTTGGACATTTCCTATTAAAAGGCTTCGTTACGTTACACAGTTTTAAATGTACCTTGATCAATGACTTCTACATAGAACATTTTGAATTTAGTCTATTTCCTTGTCCTATTTTAGTATTTCAAGCATGTCTGTAACAAGTATTTTCCGGAAGAGATGGATAGAGCATTATTCCTTATTTTCTACCGGTAGGCCTATCTAAAGGCAGCCCACGGTGAAACTAATTTGGCCACACAACTTTGAATGATGTCTAGCCTTTGAATAATGTCTAGTCTTTGAATGATGTCTAGTCTTTGAATAATGTCTAGTCTTTGAATGATGTCTAGTCTTTGAATAATGTCTAGCCTTTGAATAATGTCTAGCCTTTGAATAATAGCCTTTGAATAATGTCTAGTCTTTGAATGATGTCTAGTCTTTGAATAATGTCTAGCCTTTGAATAATGTCTAGTCTTTGAATGATGTCTAGTCTTTGAATAATGTCTAGCCTTTGAATCATGTCTAGCCTTTTGAATAATGTCTAGCCTTTGAATAATGTCTAGTCTTTGAATAATGTCTAGCCTTTGAATGATGTCTAGTCTTTGAATAATGTCTAGTCTTTGAATGATGTCTAGTCTTTGAATAATGTCTAGTCTTTGAATGATGTCTAGCCTTTGAATAATGTCTAGTCTTTGAATAATGTCTAGTCTTTGAATAATGTCTAGTCTTTGAATAATGTCTAGTCTTTGAATAATGTCTAGTCTTTGAATAATGTCTAGTCTTTGAATAATGTCTAGCCTTTGAATAATGTCTAGTCTTTGAATAATGTCTAGTCTTTGAATAATGTCTAGTCTTTGAATGATGTCTAGTCTTTGAATGATGTCTAGTCTTTGAATGATGTCTAGTCTTTGAATAATGTCTAGCCTTTGAACACCTTTCATTCTTCCTGTATCAGTTCCCATGTAACCGTCTGGTGTATTGGTTTAGATGCCCAAAATGATCTTTTTCCAGGCATTTTCTGTTTCCTTCCGTGAAAGTTAAGTTTGTATGCTTTAATGCCTCCTTAATAACTTCTTCCCACTTTCTCCGAGGTCTGCCTTTTGGTCTCTAGCACTGCATACTAATTTAGCTATTCTAAAATTGTCATTCATTATGTTTACATGCCCAAACCATCTTAGTTTTTTTATGCCATCTGCTTTGGTTTGATCTCTTATTGTTGTGTTTCTGATTTTGTCTCTTTTAGTTTTCCCTACTACTCTTCTTAGATATTTCATTTCGCCTGCCTGTACTCTACTGTATTCCCTACTGTCTAAGGTCCAGGTTTGGTGCCATATAGGAGAGTAGGACAATAAACTGTGTTGTATGTAAAACAATTCACACAATATCACTACGTCAAAAATCCAAAGTAATAGCACTACATCAAAAATGCAAACTAGTATCACTACGTCAAAACCCAGAGTAATAGCACTACGTCAAATATCTAAACTATACCACTACGTAAAAAATCTAAACTAGTATCACGACATCAAAAATGCAAACTAGTATCACTACGTAAAAAATGCAAACTAGTATCACTACGTAAAAAATCTAAACTATATCACTATGTAAAAAAATCTAAACTAGTATCATCACTACGTAAAAAATCTAAACTAGTATCACTACGTAAAAATCTAAACTATATCACTACGTAAAAAATCTAAACTAGTATCACTACGTAAAAAATCTAAACTAGTATCACTACGTAAAAAATCTAAACTAGTATCACTAGTAAAAAATCTAAACTAGTATCACTACGTAAAAAATCTAAACTATATCTACGTAAAAATCTAAACTATATCACTAAAAAATCTAAACTATATCACTACGTAAAAAATCTAAACTAGTATCACTACGTAAAAAATCTAAACTAGTATCACTACGTAAAAAATCTGAACTATATCACTACGTAAAAAATCTAAACTATATCACTACGTAAAAAATCTAAACTAGTATCACTACGTAAAAATCTAAACTAGTATCACTACGTAAAAAATCTAAAGTAGTATCACTACGTAAAAAATGCAAACAATATCACTACATAATGTAACGTACATTACGCCAACAGTCTCCGCCTTGTTCTCGGTGATGACCACAGAAGCAGACGGAGATTCTTTCTTCCCGTGACGACACATATTGAAGGAAATTTCCCCGTCGACACAGGCGTTTCGCCGGACACATCATGTTTCCACGGCGACATAAGGTCAGGTCGCACCAATTTCCCCAGGGAATCATCGTACCTGAAGGGTTCATTGAAAACAAAATAAAAAAACACAAGAAAAACTTCTTAAATATACAACACTGAAAATATGTACACACCTTTATTCTTAAATATACAACACTGAAAATATGTACACCTTTATTCTTAAATATACAACACTGAAAATGAGAGAAAAGGGAGGGAAAAAGAAAAAAACCCCCGTTAAAATGATTTCTGTGTTCAATTAATCACTTGCAGTGATCTAAGAGGGAAGTGAGAAGTAACAGCAAGACAAGCAAACCAGTCAAAGGAATTTGATTCTATTTTCTTATATTTGATTTTATATAAGCCTAGGGAGTCCAAACTGAAGTCTCAAGTGTAAGCAGTGGAAAACCAATTGCTACCTCTGAAAAGAACTTTATTTCCTGAGTAATTTGATACCAAAATTATTTCTGTAAGACAATATTAAACGAAGGTACAAATTTTTAAATTTTAGAATTCTTTTAAAAATTTTTCAAATGGGCCAAAACATAAAATCTCTAAATCTTCTAGATCTAAATTTTGCAAAAACGATCACTCACAAAACTCATTCTTCTTAAACTTCAAGTCATGAATACATAGAACAAGCCCAATTTTTCGTTACTCTTCAAAAACTAAGACGGCTTTTTAAAAATATTGAGATAGAATATGAAAAAATGCAAGAACGGCACAATTTGTCTCTACACACTGAATCGACCCCTACGCACACACGGCCTGAGCCAAGCGACAAGTCAAACCTGCTTACTAGATCTAGTTAGAAGGCCGTGCCGAGTTTCGGTTGAGGATGCACTAAACAAAGCTGTCGTCGTTACTGGCAAAGTCGTAATTTAATGACACTCATAGTTTCTAATGCAAAATTGAATGATCTTTCTATTGGTGGGATTGCTTTCTTTGAACTTTTTACCTAAGTGGTTCTACGGGGCATTCAAAAACTTTAATCACCTTGCAGGATTGATGGGTATCATTGTAAAGTTTATTTCTAGCACAATCTGATTCAATCAATCAGAGCCGACTATCATTCATTGAGCTATCGTGTAACGTGAAGAAAGAAAGAGGGGTGTCTGATGAGCTGGTTTGTTAGCATCTGGCGAGCTGGTTTATTACCATCTGGCCACTGGCTTTCGCGTCTGACCATCCTCCTTTACTAGAGTATGAGAGCATATTGTATTTCACATTCCCTATCACAACACACCTGGTTGAAAGGGCGTGAATGGAACTTTCCAATGGTGTAAGCCACATCACACTACTACAGTGTATAGAGGAGAGAGGGCGAGGTGAATGGGACCGAAAATTGGCGAAATCTGTGACTGGCGCTGTTTTGAACGGAAAAAACGGGCGGTTTGGACAAGCTGTTTTATGTTTGATTTCTTATGGCTTTTAGCCTCATACAACTGCATGCTAACCATTTTTTCTAGGTCATTTCATTCAGTCTTTCTCAAATCTGTTGGGAGTATACAGTCAAGCTGACTGAAAAGTACTTCATACTTACACTGATGAGATCAATCTCGGCTTATAGCGGCCCAGATATCTTTGTGCCCTCATCATCATTGAAAACACTGAGTAAATGCGAGCTCTGCCAAGGCACAAGTTGAAAAACAAACGACTTACCACCTGTGGTGGCAAAGGGTTAGAAGGCTTATCATTCTTGTCAGCTAAACCATCTCACGAAAGGGAGCCCAGATTGCAATCTTTCTGTATTTTTGTCATTCATCCGCTTACAAACAAGCAGACATTCACTCCTGTCACCGCCTTTGCACACAGTCTACTTTGTCATTGTACTGCCTACTGACACAATGTAGTCAGTGAGCCTCACTAACGGGGATACGGACCATAAATCCATCTTTATCTTTATCTTTTACCCACCTGGCAACAAAATATCGAGGAAAGTACACATCACCACTACACCATGCTATGGAGCTAGAAAAAGACACCATCTGTGAACAGAGATACACCAAATATCGTATTGAGCCTCAAATCAAGATGCTAATCGACAATCAAAGAAAGAAATTAGAGCTACACTGATGATGTCTGCAAAAAACCATTGATGATTACTCTGACAGCTTGATCCATGACAAATGGGTCAGCTCTCAAAGTAACATCCATCTATCTACATGAATTCTCTCTTGCGGAGAAAAATTACCCACCTGCAGCAACCAAAATCAACCACATTCCCAGCTAAAATATCAGATAAAGGCACATCACCATCTACACCATCTACAAGCTCTCAACAACTGCTAGAGATTTAATCTCAGACAAACATGATTAGAAGCTGGCCAACTAATTAAAACCTATGACATCGAGCTAGCAATGCAGTGGACCTCCGACATGTAAACACACCAGAAATGTCCAAAAGACACTCTTGCCAAAAGGAGATCTAGACAAGAACCAGCAAACACAAAAACTACAAAGCAAAAGAAACAAATCATCAAAGTTAACAACAAAGGGTCTGGATGAACAGATGGGCTTTGGAAAAGACTGGAAAGATTTAAACCGACATGTGGCCAGTCTACAAACAAGACGACAACATCAACCAACTTAAATGAAAAGACCAAGTCTACCATTCGACACACCACGTAAAGCTAAACACGCATGTAAAAGAATAACTCCTGGACATGCCCCAGTGTGCCAGCTTTGTGACCACCACCATGACACTGTGACCCACCACCTGTTTGAATGCCACAAATTGAAAGACGTACGTGTCAAGCTACTTCCCGAGAAACCTGATAGTTGGAAACCAGTTATGGACGCCTACAACACACTCCTACTTCACGACTAGGGTGATCGCATGCTTTTTGGTAGCATTTTCTTAAGTTTTGCCCAAACTGTCTTATAAATAGTCAAGGGATCTTTAATGTGCACAGTGTTGTGATATAATAGCTGCAGAGAATCTCAAACCCAAACAGGAACTAATCGTTTTAGGCGATTTAAACACTAGAGAGGAGGCAACAATGTAGAAACATCAGGAGGAGTAATAGGTAAAAGAAGGAGGTAAAGGACAGACAACAACTTTTCCAGATGGAGAGAGACTAATAGATTTTTGCCTAAAGAATGACATGGAAATAGCTAACACATTTTTTTCCTCATAAAGATATCCACAAATATACAAGAGTAAATGAATATAGATGTGAAAAGTCAATCATAGACAATAATAGTTAGCAGCTCTCTTTTTTACAGTACAATGGATGCAGAGTAAACAGAGGAGCTGAAATATTTTGTGATCATCACCTAGTGATTGCCAAAATGAGATTACTGACAGAAGAACGTTTCTAAACTCAAAATAGAAGAACTAAACAAACCAATAGTAAAACAGATATACCGATCCAGGAAAAAATATATTTATCAGTGAATGGCAGATGGATCTGAAGGCTAGTACAATAGAAGAAAAGTGGCAAATGTGTAAAGAGAAACACTGCTGTGTTCTACTAAAAGGTCTGTGGTAGAAACAAATTAAAGGAGATGGGAAAAGAACAGCATGGTGGAATGAAAATGTTGATTAAGACCAAAGAAAAAAAGGATGCCTGGAAGAAATACTTGCAAACAAAGAGACCGGAGGCTAGGATAGATTACTTGAATAAAAGACCTATCACCAAAGAGGAAGTAAGAAAAGCAAAATAGGAAAAGTAGGAAGTTTGGACAAAGACGTCAAAAAAGCTGTCAAGTAAATCAAAAGCTGTTCTGGGAGCAATCAAGAGCACGAAAGACCAAAGCATGCCCAATACGACAAATTAAGAATGCCAAAGGAGAACTAATGAACGGAGGCAGCCAAATCATGGAAACGTGGAGAAAGTATTTTTTAACAATTACATAATCCCTCAAAACATATGAAACAAAGGAGTACAGATCAATTAGTAAGAGTAACAAGTAGCCCAGATGAGACAGCTGAAGATGTAGATATCTCAGTGGAAGAAATCCAAACAGCTATAAGAAAAGTGAAATTAGGAAAAGCCCCAGGAGCAGATCAAGTTTATCCGGAAATGATTAAAAACCAAGGAGAGAGGCAGACAAACTACTACGTGCAATATGCCAACAAGCATGGAAGTCCAAACAGGTGCCAGACGACTGGAAAAAGGGAATGGTAGTACCAATACATAGAAAGGATCAATCATGGAATGCTCAAACTATAGAGGGATATCACTACTTAGCGTACCAGAAAAAGTGTATGCCAGAATTCTGGAAATGAGACTAAGGAAAAGAGTAGAAGATCAGATTGAAGAACACCAGGATAGATTTAGACCAGGAAGAAGTGTACAAGATACAGTGTGGATAAACGAAGCAAGTTGAATACTATTGAATAAAAAAAAGCAGACAAACACATAAAGAAAGAGTGCATCAAGGCCAAAGAACAATACATAGACATAGAATGCCAACACATTGAAAGACAAAGGATAAAAACGTAAAAGAATTTCATAAGTTAATCAAAAACTTGACAGGAAAAAGAAACTCTACACGAGGAGAATGTGTAAGAGACTCCCGGGGAAACATCATAATGAACACCCAAGATATTTTACAACGCTGGGCTGAATGTATAGAAAATCTGTATTCAGATGAGGAAAGAGATAGTAACCAAATAAATTCAGATACACAAGACATAAGCGGCAAAACAAATTACTAAGAAGAGGTAGCAGCTGTTTCTACAGAGAGGAAAAAAGGAAAAGCAGTTGGCCAAGATAGAATTTCTATCGAAATGATGTATGCCCTAGGAGACCTCGGGGTGGATATTCTAGTCAAGATATTCAATATCATCTATGAGAATGGGGTTTTACCAAACGAGCTTAGAAAGTCTGCGTTTATCGCTCTACCAAAAAAGCCAGGAGCCATAGATTGCGATCAACATCGAACCATTTATCATGAGTCAAGTAACAAAGATCTTACTTCATATTACAATGAAAAGAATGAGAAATAAAATAACACAGGAAATAGGCAAAGAACAGTTTGGATTTGTAAAAGACAGTCAACGCGATGTTTACACTGAAAATGATCATGCAAAGGTCAATTGAAAAACAGAAAAATGTTTACCTTTGCTTCGACTATTCCATGTAGCCTTCGACTCCATACAACACAAAACCCTCTTCAAAATGTTAAAATCAATAGGAATAGATGATAAAGACCGTAGACTGATAGAAACCTGTATTGGCACCAAACAGCTTGCGTCAAAGTGGATAACGAGACATCAGCTTTTTTAACATCAAGACACAAGTTAGACAAGGCTGTGTTCTCTCACCAGACCTCTTCAATTTTGTGAAAATTTAATAGAAGCCATTAAAAGTTTTACAATCAACCAACATGTGCAGTGAGAGTAACTGGAAACATATCTGTAGAATTTGATGTAGATATAGGAGTAAGACAGGGTACTAAGTTCTCTTTTGTTTATCACACTTATGGATTCAGTCACAAAGGCATCCTCAAAATTGAAGAAAATAAATGTAGGTATGTGGAAGCTCAAACTAGTAAATATATCAATGCTTTCATTTGCTGATGATTTAGTTCTGTTTGGAAAATCAGAAAGGGACCTCCAGTCAGATATCAACATAATGAATTAAATAAAGAGGAATGAGAGTAAATGCAAAGAAAATCAAAACAATGCTAGTGACTAGGGAAGCTAAAACACAAAATCTTAAATTAGGCAGGGAGAATTTAGAACAAGTTCACAGCTACAATTACTTATCAGAGGGAAAACTAAAGAAGAAATCAGCCAGAGAATCCAAAAGGCAAGTGCAATATATAACCATCTAGGAAAGGCATTTGTAGGTAAACAAGAATTGTCAACAAAAACCAAAATGGCAGTATACAACACAGATCAAAGGAAGCAGGTGGCATAAAAACTAAGATAGAAATAAATCAACTCAGATGGTTTGGGCATGAAAACAGAATGAATGACAATAGAATAGCTAAATCAGTATACAGTGCTAAAACTCAAGGTAAAAGACCAAAAGGCAGACCTCAGAGAAAGTGGGAAGATGATATAAACGAGGCATTAAAGCAAATGAAATTGAACTTTCACGGAAGGAAACAGAAAGCGTCAGGACAGGACAGCCTGGAGAAAGATCATTTTGGGCATCTAAACCCATACACCGGAAGGTAGAATGGGAGCTGATAAAAAAAAGTGTTGTGATATGCACACGGGACCTCCTTTTTATAGTCTCTATCCCATCGGACTAGGAGTTGATCCCCTACCTGGAACAGGGAGCGAGTTTTACTAAAATAAATTTGAGAAACTGTTCAACCTGTCAGGCATGCACCCACGACCATTAGGTTGAGAGGGAGACACCTCACCTCTGGATCATAGAGTCCCGAGTCAAAGGAAAGAAGCAGAAACTACCAGCCACGCCATCCCTCCACAATCCAAGTGGAAAGGAGAGAAGCAGAAACTACCAGCCACACCATCCCCCACAATCCAAGTGGAAAGGAGAAGCAGAAACTACCAGCCACACCATCCCCCACAATCCAAGTGGAAAAGGGATGAAGCAGAAACTACCAGCCACAGTCTCCACATCCCCCACAATCCAAGTGGAAAGGAAAGCAAGAAACTACCAGCCACGTTATCATCTCCCCACAATCAAGTGGAAAGGAAATACTTTTATGGTGTATGGAAACCTACCACCATATCCCCCACAATCCAAGTGGAAAGGAAAGAAGCATAAACTACCAACCACACCATCCCTCCACAATCCAAGTGGAAAGGACAGAAAGGAAAACATTTTTGTGTCAAAATCTTATGATGTAGTTCTCACCTGTCGGGGGATCCGGTCTCAGCGACTAATTCCACAGCTCCACCAGTCTCCACGTGTTGAATATCGGCGTTCCGTTGCCTGGTATTGTACTCTGATGTCATTTCCAGTTATCATGACCTGAGATACTCTTCATTTCCAGTTTTTCTAACCTGAGATAAATTCAAAGATTGAAAAAGCCAACTGATATTCATATCATTGTTTGAGTAAGGCGTGACCCTTAGCCTTGGTTATCATCTCCAAAGAGATTTTATTTTTGGCTTGATGGAAAGCATACTTTTATGGTCCATTATGGAAACCTGACCACAGTTAGCTAACCCACAGCATGCTTTTCATAGTGTATGGAAACCTTACCAGAGTTAGCTAACCCCTTCCATACTTTTATATATGGTACAGATTGAAACCTTACCACAGCATACTTTTATAGTGTATGGAAACCTTACCAGAGTTAGCTAACCCACAGCATACTTTTATAGTGTATGGAAACCTTTCAGATTGTTACTTCTTACTCCTTTCTTCCACAGCATACTTTTATAGTGTATGGAAACCTTACCAGATTGTTAGCTAACCCACAGCATACTTTTATAGTGTATGGAAACCTTACCAGAGTTAGCTAACCCACAGCATACTTTATGGTGTATGGAAACCTTTCAGCCTTTACCCTTTCTTCCACTACATTCTATTATGGAACCTTTATAGTTTACTCTTTCCTTCCACTGCATTCTATTCAGATTGTTAGCTACTCTTTCCTTCCTCTACATTCCATTCAGATTGAACAGCATACTTTTTATAGTGTATGGAAACCTTACTCTTTCCTTCCAGAGTTAGCTAACCCACAGCATACTTTTCCATAGTGTATTGGAAACCTTACAAGAGTTAGCTAACCCACAGCATACTTTCCATAGTATTCAGATGGAAACCTTACTCTTTCCTTCCAGAGTTAGCTAACCCACAGCATACTCTTTTATAGTGTATGGAAACCTTACTCTTTCTTCATTACATTCCATTCAGATTGAACCCTTAGCTTACTTTCCTTCCATATTCATATTGAAACCTTAGCCAGAGTTTCCTTCCACTACATTCTATTCAGATTGAACCCTTAGCCTTTACTTCTTTCTTCCATTACATTCCATTCAGATGGAACCCTTAGCCTTTACTCCTTTCTTCCACTATATTCCATTCAGATTGAACCCTTAGTTTTACTCATTTCTTCCACTACATTCCAATCAAATTGAGTTTTTAGCCTTTACTCCTTTCTTCCACTATATTCCATTCAGATTGATTTCTTAGTTTTTACTCTTTTCTTCCATTACATTCCAATCCGATTGAAGTCTTCATTCATTTATTCCACTATATTACATTCTGAGCCATTAGCTTTTATTACATTCTAAGCCCTTAGCTTTTATTACATTCTTAGCCATTTAGCTTTTATTACATTCTGATTCTACTCATTTCTTCCTTAGCTTTATTACATTCTGAGCCCTTAGCTTTATTACATTCTGAACCCTTAGCTTTATTACATTCTGAGCCCCTTAGCTTTATTACATTCTGAACCCTTAGCTTTTATTACATTCTGAGCCCTTAGCTTTTATTAAATTCTGAGCCCTTAGCTTTTATTACATTCTTAGCCCTTAGCTTTTATTACATTCTGAGCCCTTAGCTTTTATTACATTCTGAGCCCTTAGCTTTTATTACATTCTGAGCCCTTAGCTTTTATTACATTCTGAACCCTTAGCTTTTATTACATTCTGAACCCTTAGCTTTTATTACATTCTGAGCCCTTAGCTTTTATTACATTCTGAGCCCTTAGCTTTTATTACATTCTGAGCCCTCATTAAATTATGAGCCCTAGCTTTTATTACATTTGAGCCCTCCTTTCTACCACTCCCACCACATTCTGAGCCCATAACCGTTTCTCCTTTCTTCCACTGCATTCTATTCTGAGCCCATAACCATTTTTCATTTCTTCCTTTCTATCAGTGGTCACTTATCTTGCTAATCATTGCTATCATATTTACATTCTTCATACACATATACCCACCCCATTCCTGCTAACCGGTCAGACATACGTGCATGACATACCTGTCAATTATCATCCAATCTCTATTTTTCTTTGCACTTGCCTTTCACTTCATAAATTGTTGCTCACTCCCTCTCTAACAAAAACACTCACATACATTGGCGATCTTGAAACACACACGAAAATGCTCTCTATTTCTCTCTTTTTAAACACACACGTTACATTTCTCTCTCTCTCTGACATGCGTGTGATCGCACTTTGCTGCAGGGGAGTGAAATTGTTTCAAAGATTTTAATCTCGACTCTATTTAGATCTATTAGTATTAGATATACTTAAGAGTGCATACACAGATCACCTAGATCTAGACGTCCTTAATACTAGGGACGTTTAGATCTAGATCTAACAAAGTCATTGAATATCAGTGAAGCCTTCTGCCTGATCAGTTTGAAATTCAAGGCTCTAGTAATCGCGGTAGACCTGAATAACCCTAACACGTAATCATATAACGATGTTTGAAGTCTCGAACAAGTGCAGCACGCAGTACTCTGAAGAATGGACAAAGAGAGCAATATATTAGCGGAAAATCGATACACCATTACTCATAATAACATGAATCCTAGATAGGCACGACATCCGGCTATCGGCTGATTGAAAACAAAAATCGCACGCTGAATATACGGAACAATGCAGTCCAGGCAATGACTGCAGTTGTATGACATAAAATTTGGGATGGGCCAACGAAAAATCGGAATTTCGCAAATTTTCGCTAAAAAATTCAGGATTCTGATTAAATCTGGATAAAAAAGGGCAGGTGTGCTTAACCGTTTCTCCTTTCTTTCACTGCATTCCATTCTGAGCCCTTAACCGTTTCTCCTTTCTTCCACTGCATTCCATTCTGAGCCCTTAACTGTTTCTCCTTTCTTTCATTGCATTCCATTCTGAGCCCTTAACCGTTTCTTCTTTCTTTCACTGCATTCCATTCTGAGCCCTTAACTGTTTCTCCTTTCTTTCACTGCATTCCATTCTGAGCCCTTAACTGTTTCTCCTTTCTTCTGCATTCCAGCCCTTAACCGTTTCTTCTTTCTTCCACTGCATTCCATTCTGAGCCCTTAACTGTTTTCGTTTCTTTCACTTCATTCCATTCTGAGCCCTTAACTGTTTCTTCTTTCTGAACCCTTAACCGTTTCTTCTTTCTTTCACTGCATTCCATTCTGAGCCCTTAACCGTTTCTCCTTTCTTCCACTGCATTCCATTCTGAGCCCTTAACCGTTTCTCGTTTCTTTCACTGCATTACATTCTGAGCCCTTAACTGTTTCTTCTTTCTGAACCCTTAACTGTTTCTCCTTTCTTTCACTGCATTACATTCTGAGCCCTTAACTGTTTCTCCTTTCTTTCACTGCATTACATTCTGAGCCCTTAACTGTTTCTCCTTTCTTTCACTGCATTACATTCTAAGTCCTTAACTGTTTCTTCTTTCTGAACCCTTAACTGTTTCTCCTTTCTTTCACTGCATTACATTCTGAGCCCTTAACTGTTTCTTCTTTCTGAACCCTTAACTGTTTCTCCTTTCTTTCACTGCATTACATTCTGAGCCCTTAACTGTTTCTCCTTTCTTTCACTGCATTACATTCTGAGCCCATAACTGTTTCTCCTTTCTTTCACTGCATTACATTCTGAGCCCTTAACTGTTTCTCCTTTCTTTCACTGCATTACATTCTGAGCCCTTAACTGTTTCTCCTTTCTTTCACTGCATTACATTCTGAGCCCTTAACTGTTTTTCCTTTCTCCCACTGCATTCCATTCTGAGCCCTTAACTGTTTCTCCTTTCTCCCACTGCATTCCATTCTGAGCCCTTAACTGTTTTTCCTTTCTCCCACTGTATTCCATTCAGTGTTCAAACCGTTCTCCTTTCTTCCACTGTATTCCATTCAGTGTTCAAACCGTTCTCCTTTCTTCCACTGTATTCCATTCAGCGTTCAAACTGTTTCTCCTTTCTCCCACTGCATTCATTCAAATTCAGCATTCAAATTCAAACTGTTTCTCCTTTCTTCCACTGCATTCCATTCAGCATTCAAACTGTTTCTCCTTTCTTCCACTGCATTCCATTCAGTGTTCAAACCGTTCTCCTTTCTCCCACTGTATTGCATTCAGTGTTCAAAGCTGTGCACACGGGTTTCTATGCATTCCATTCAGTGTTCAAAGCTGTGCACACGGGGTTTCTATGCATTCCATTCAGTGTTCAAAGCTGTGCACACGGGGTTTCTATGCATTGCATTCAGTGTTCAAAGCTGTGCACACGGGTTTCTATGCATTCCATTCAGTGTTCAAAGCTGTGCACACGGGGTTTCTATGCATTGCATTCAGTGTTCAAAGCTGTGCACACGGGGTTTCTATGCATTGCATTCAGTGTTCAAAGCTGTGCACACGGGTTTCTATGCTGTGCACACGGGGTTTCTAAGCTGTGCACACGGTGTTTCTATGCTGTGCACACAGGGTTTCTATGCTGTGTTTCTATGCTGCACACGGGGTTTCTATGCACTGTCCTTTTCCCACTCTCTACAGTCTACTCTTCTCACCTGTGGCTGGGCTGGCCGCTTGGATTGCATCACCGGCGTCGACACTCGTGGAGTCTTTGGCGGAACCATTCTCAGCTGCTGCACTGTGTTCCACGACTTGTTGACCTTTGACCTCTTGCCCATCGACGCTGGTTTCCATGGCATCCGTCCATACCTGTTCAATAACGAAAGCCAAAAATAAAAACAGGAAGACGCAATGGGACATACACCCGAACACACTTTTCACGATGAATTTTTCAAAGACAAAAGCCATGGAGTGATGGTGTGCACAGGTTTTCCTGAGTTACAACGGAAACGCAAGATTAGCTTAGTTCTCTCTTTCTTTTCATTTTTTCCACATCTACAACTAAGGTGATCAGGGTTTTTGGTAAAATTAAAGTTTTTACAGACTGCCCTGTCAATAGCCAACGGTCCTTTAATGTGCAGAGGGCATTGTGATCTGCCCACTGGACATCTTTTTAAACATCTGTCTCCGATGACTAGGTGTTGATCCACCTACCTTGACAAAGGGGTTAGGTTTCACTCAAATATTACCCGAGTCCTTTTCAACTCCCGGGGTAGCATACAGTACACCAGCCTGTTAGGCGCTTGGTACTTACACTTTGACAAATTCTTTCTCTACCTATAGCTGGGTACTCATTCACACTGGAGTCAAGTGAGAAAAGTACAGTGAAGTAATTTTCCTAAGAGTACAACGCTGTGAAAAATAAAGACCCCACCTGTGCCAGCCGTGGGGTTTGAAACAAGTGTCATCGTGATGACAAGCTTACAACACCACTGCTTCGTTACAGGAAGACCAAAGACATTCATTCACCTCGTCTGAATCTTCCGAGGCAGATCGGGACATTTCCCGAGAGGCCACAGCTGGAGATGGGGGATGGAGACGGCGACAGGCCGATGAAGCGCAAGTGTTTCGGGGTGTTGACCGCCGTTGGTGTTTTCTCGGCCAGCTTGGCGCTTGAGGTCGGGAAGGCGTCGAAAGCATGGCGGATTCTGACTGGGAGAAGCCCAAGCTCTTGGGGTGCGTGTGAGGACTGGACCGCTTCCACTGACTGCCACTCGTAGTGTCTGTGGATTGGAGGAGACATGACGGTGGTGTGACATTTTAAGATTGGAGGAGACATGCCAGTGGTGTGACATTTTAAGATTGGAGGAGACATAACGGTGGTGTGACATTTTAAGATTGGAGGAGACATGATGGTGGTGTGACATTTCAAGATTGGAGGAGACATGATGGTGGTGTGACATTTGATTGGAGGAGACATCACGGTGGTGTGACATTTTAAGATTGGAGGAGACATGACGGTGGTGTGACATTTTCAAGATTGGAGGAGACATGCCAGTGGTGTGACATTTTAAGATTGGAGGAGACATGACGGTGGTGTGACATTTCAAGATTGGAAGAGACATGACGGTGGTGTGACATTTCAAGATTGGAGGAGACATGATGGTGGTGTGACATTTTAAGGGGAAGGGGGGGGGCGCGGCACCTAAAGTGATTCTTTTTGCTTTTGAGTTTAGGTTTTGCTTTTAGTATGTACATGAGTAACTGTCAAAATACAGTCATCCTATATCATTGAAAAGTTTGTAGCGTCCTTGGTTGCCATGCCATCATCTTGGATTTTGACTCAATTTTCAAATTTTATCTCCTCCCTTAGTTATGAATAAAATCACTCAAAACTTGTGCAGATGCGTCTTTTCCATTCAATATCAAAAGAGTGACGTTTTTTTCTCTCGATATTTTGAATAGTTTTTTATATTATAAATTTTTGAAAATACTATATATCGTGAATGTACAAAAACAGACGTTTCTATTACAAAAAAAAAAAAAAAAAATTCTCAAAAAAGTTTACAATATATAAAAAAACCCCGATGTCATTCTATTAACAGTGACAAGAGGAACCTGTTTACCAAATATAATACAAATTGTTCTGTAAATGGCGGAGGAGATAAATTTTAGTGTGGAAAAACTACATTTCGAGAAAAATACAAGTAAAAAAATCAAAAGAAACTAACACAAAACAAATGCTTCAGACGGGTTTTCCTTGTTGCAGCAGCCCCCTTACTCTTTCGACAGTCTCTGGCATTGTTATTTATGTAAATAGGATTATAAATCTAGGTTTAGACGTACACTGTTTTGAGAACAAACGTCGAAATGACCAGTTATTTGTTTTTTCCTCTATATCCTATGCTTGTGCGTGTTTACATACACACTGACGCGCAACGTCTTTTATATCACTGTGATGGGAGATCGTTGATCAGCGTCGGCAAACGAGGTCAAATATCGTGTGCTGCCACATTTGACGATTAACCGCCAATATACAGGTTTTTACTGTCATTTTCTCAGTCAGTAATTCACGTCAAAATTTTGACCGTTTTTTACCTACCCTTGCCTACAAAATATTTTGTAAAAAAAAATATATACGTCATATGGACATTTTTCTGCCATGAACTTGTAGACAAATGATCATTCTGCCCGAATATGCAAAGAACAGAAAATCAACATTATGGTCCAAAACTGGCCAGTGCAGCCCCCCCAGAAAAGCAAAAAAAAAGAAAAGACGGCGTCTTCAATTAAGAGATAACAAAACATGCCATTTTATCATCTTCTGCATAACGCTGTTTTTGTGCGTTGTTTTTTTTAAATCTTAAGACAAAATTCAGTGGTTAATAAAGGTAATGAGAAAAGGAAAAAGAGCATAAATTAGCATAAAATTAACAAAGAAATAGACGACGAATAAGTAACTCAATAAATAAATAAATCGATAATCACAAGGTCAATATGGCCCATAGAGCTGGAGCATATGCTGGTTTCTATAGTGTGAAGCGAACGAGGCGATAATAATCACCTCTGGACAGGACGCTAGTCTGACACTGGTTAATCAAACACATAATGAATAAAAATTAAACAGATGATAAATACATAACGAATAAGTAAATAATTAAAAAATTTTTTTTTTTTTTTAATGAAAGAGTGAATGAAGATGAAAAATAACTAAAAACCTGAAACAGGTGATGGAATGCAGCCTCTCACCTCTGGATAAAGATGTTCTGGTTATTCTCTTGACTTTGAGTATGGACTGAGGCGTCTTGCCAGCCGCGGATTCCAGACCTGACAACTTTGGACTCTGATGCGTGCGGGCCTTAGACGGAGTCTTCAACACGGACAGACACTCCATGGTCAAAGCGTGTAGACTCCTGTTGAGTGAAACGGATTAAAGAGTTAACCCTTTGAACCCTGACCTCCTGAACCTTGAAATCCCCCGTACCAGAGCTCTCGTACCTGGATCACGCTGCTTGAGTTCCCCTGCTAAAACAGTTACTCGAAAACCCCACCTGGTTATGTCTGATTTCACACACAGGACATTCTTAATCTCTCCAGAGTAAAAGTTTAATTGAAGAAAATAGGCTGGGCCGTAGATAAGCAGTTCATGGTAATGTATAGGCACTAAAACTAAAGAAAGTAAAGCTTTGTGTTGAAATCCGATACTAATCCTCCGGTCAAACTTTACAATTTTAAATCAGGTATCGGAATCGTTTTGTTTCAACATGAAAGAATCGCCAAACAGCAAAGCATGCATGACCGAAAATGCATGACAAAATGATCATTTATCGATCACGATCTTATTCACATTTTCCTATTTCAAGGTGCCGATAATTGTTCATGTCTACTTCTATTTCCCTGATTTCTCCTCATGTTCGTCCTCAATACATCATTTCCCTGGTATTTTCTCGACCGGAAATCATTTTTTCGTTTTCAAGGATTTCCCTGATGCATAGAAACCCTGTTTTTACTACCTGAGCTCCATTTCCTACTTGTTTTCCTACCCAAGACATCAATTTCCGATCATTTCCGACCTGAGTATGAAAAATCCGACATATTTCCGACCTTGCTGGACACCCTAGGTACTTCATGCATATGCGATTTCATAAAAATATAATCAGTAGTTTTTGAGATATAGACCTTCAAAGTTTGGTGTGTCTTTTGAGGCCACCCAATATATCTAACTGATGCAATCGCAATGAGTTATAAAAAAATCTTTTTTTCACAAATTGTACAAATAGTCTTATTGGAGACGGACTTTACAGCATAATGCGGTAGGTTGCCGTTGCTTTCCGCACCGCCTTTACATTTGCTGAGTGTGAATAGACCTAGCTACCAATTTCATGCTGGGTCAACACGAGGGCCTGAAAAGTTTGGCCAAACTGGGAATCAAACTCATGCCTCCTGGGTGGTAATCCAACGCTCTACCAACTGAGCTACCGGCACCTCATACAAATTAATAAAAAAAAACTTTTTTCTTCCTTACTTATAGCCGGCTGTTGTTTCCCCATCTTCTCCGCCAGCGTTTCGCTGTTTAGCAGCCGACAGGATTTGTGGGAAGACGGTCTCGAGATCTCAGACGGGTTGGCAACTTTGGACAGAAGAAAGGGAGCTGATGATTGACAAGAAGAAAAGTTTCTTGTCATTAAAGATGTGAAAAATTCAAATACAACAACAGTTGATGATTGACAAGAAGAAAAGTTTCTTGTCATTAAAGATGTGAAAAATTCAAATACAACAACAGGTGATGATTGACAAGAAGAAAAGTTTCTTGTCATTAAAGATGTGAAAAATTCAAATACAACAACAGTTGATGATTGACAAGAACAAAAGTTTCTTGTCATTAAAGATGTGAAAAATTCAAATACAACAACAGGTGATGATTGACAAGAAGAAAAGTTTCTTGTCATCAAAGATGTGAAAAATTCAAATACAACAGGTGATGATTGACAAGAAGAAAAGTTTCTTGTCATCAAAGATGTGAAAAATTCAAATACAACAACAGGTGATGATTGACAAGAAGAAAAAGTTTCTTGTCATTAAAGATGTGAAAAATTCAAATACAACAACAGGTGATGATTGACAAGAAAAAAAGTTTCTTGTCATTAAAGATGTGAAAAATTCAAATACAACAACAGTTGATGATAGAAAGGACAAAAGTTTCTTGTCATTAAAGATGTGAAAAATTCAAATACAACAACAGTTGATGATAGAAAGGACAAAAAGTTTCTTGTCATTAAAGATGTGAAAAATTCAAATACAACAACAGGTGATGATAGAAAGAACAAAGTTTCTTGTCATTAAAGATGTGAAAAATTCAAATACAACAACAGTTGATGATAGAAAGGACAAAGTTTCTTGTCATTAAAGATGTGAAAAATTCAAATACAACAACAGTTGATGATAGAAAGGACAAAAAGTTTAAAGATTGAAAAATTCAAAATGTCAAAACTTGTTTTCAAATACAACAACAGGTGATGATAGAAAGAACAAGAGTTTCTTGTCATTAAAGATGTGAAAAAATAAAACATTACAACAGTTGATGATTGAAATGTTTGAGATTCTTGTCACTAAAGATGTGAAAAATTCAGTCAACAACAGTTGATGATTGAAAGGACAAAAGATTCTGTCATTAAAGATATGAAAAATTCAAAAGTCAATATTTGATGATTGAAAGGACAAAAGATTCTTTGTCAGTAGAAATGTGAAAGAAAAAGGAAATCAAGCACTTGTTTTCAAAACCCTCCAAGGACAGCTTTTCTTGGAATTTTTTTTACACATCAACAAATGCAATCAAAACTAAAACAGTGCAATGAAAAGGAAGTAGCACACCAGGGTGTGAGATTCTAACTATAAAATAAAAAAACAATTATGAGCTGATTACAAAGGCTTTTCAAATTTGCCCATTGACTCTATTACAAAGGACAGATCAAACTTGTTTTCAAAGTTACCCATTGACTCTATTACAAAAGGACAGATCAAACTACTTGTTTTCAAAGTTACCTATTGACTCTATTACAAAGGACAGATCAAACTACTTGTTTTCAAAGTTACCTATTGACTCTATTACAAAGGACAGATCAAACTACTTGTTTTCAAAGTTACCTATTGACTCTATCACAATGGACAGATGAAACTACTTGTTTTTAAAGTTACCCATTGACTCTATCACAATGGACAGATCAAACTACTTGTTTTCAAAGTTACCCATTGACTCTATTGCCAAGAACAGATCAAACTACTTGTTTTCAAATTTGCCCATTGACTCTATTGCCAAGAACAGATCAAACTACTTGTTTTCAAATTTGCCCATTGACTCTATTGCCAAGAACAGATCAAACTACTTGTTTTCAAATTTGCCCATTGACTCTATTGCCAAGAACAGATCAAACTACTTGTTTTCAAAGTTACCCATTGACTCTATTGCCAAGAACAGATCAAACTACTTGTTTTCAAAGTTACCCATTGGCTCTATTACAAAGGACAGATCAAACTACTTGTTTTCAAATTTGCCCATTGGCTCTATTGCCAAGAACAGATCAAACTACTTGTTTTCAAATTTGCCCATTGACTCTATTGCCAAGGACAGATCAAACTACTTGTTTTCAAATTTGCCCATTGACTCTATTACAAAGGACAGATCAAACTACTTGTTTTCAAATTTGCCCATTGACTCTATTGCCAAGGACAGATCAAACTACTTGTTTTCAAATTTGCCCATTGACTCTATTACAAAGGACAGATCAAACTACTTGAAGGGAATCAACCCCATCTTAGGAGACAGCAAGATGAGAAAAAGGTGAAAAGGTGATAGAGGTAGTATCTACCAGCAGCGTCTCCCAAACACCCACATTTGAAGAATGGAAATTGAATTGAGTAGGGGGAACAAATATCAATTCATTCAAATGTTCATTCAAGATGAGAAGAAATGAACAATAATGTTCAACTTTGCTAATTGAACACTTTTATTTTGGAGGCGGTGTATCGAAATCTTAGTGTTGTGAGCTCGTAATCATGACAACACTGGATCAATGCCCACGGCTGGCCCGGGTGTCCTTTTCACAACGTTGTGCTCTTAGAAAAGGTACTTCACTCTACTTTCCTCACTTGACTCAAGTGTGCATGAGTACCCAGCTATAGGAAGAGAAAGATCTTGTAAGAGTGTAAGTGCCAAGCCCCTTGCAAACTGCTGTACATTATGCTCACCAGGGAGTTGAGAAGGAATTTGAATGAAACGCCTGCCGGGGGATAAATGACGCGATCTGCAAGGAAACACGACTATAAATCAATATTTTATATACAATTTGTTTTGTATTTACCTTGTGAAAGACTTGCTCCTGGGTGTGAGGGGCGTCTTCAGAAAACGGGCGTCGCATTGACTATCCTTGTCACTGAAAGGAGGAATGAGGTCATGTGAAAAACGCTCATTTACTAAAACAAACAAAAAACAATGTCATCCACCATATCTACATCCACTATCACCCCCTCCTCTTACTGCACCAAGAAAACAACAAACCTCCAAGATGATCTTCTTACAACTAAGATGATCTCCCCCCCCCAAGGACCTACTGGTAGTAGATTTTATTGAAATTTACCCTGTCCACCATGTGAGGTGATCTCATCATGAATTCAGAGGAAAGAAAACATCAAAACAAAAGAAAGACGTGAAAGGTTTTGATCTGATTTGATTTTACCCACATCCACAACAAAGGTGATCTCAAGGGTTTTGGTAATTTTACCCACATCCACAACTAAGGTGATCTCAAGGGTTTTGGTTGATTTGATTTTACCCACATCCACAACTAAGGTGATCTCAGGGGTTTTGGTTAATTTTACCCACATCCACAACTAAGGTGATCTCAGGTGAAGGGTTTTGGTTGATTTTAATTTTGCCCACATCCACAACCAAGATGATCTCAGGGGTTTTGGTCTGATTTGATTTTACCCACATCCACAACCAAGGTGATCTCTTTGGTTGATTTTACCCACATCCACAACTAAGGTGATCTCGGGGGTTTTGGTTGATTCTTAATTTTGCCCGGACTGCCCTGTCAATAGCCAAGGGCTCTTTAATGTGCACAGTGTTGTGATATGTACATGGGACCTCCTTGTACCCGTCCGTCTCCAATGGGACTAGATGTCGATCCACCTACCTGGACCGGGAGGTAGATTTTCCTTGCTTCTGAACTATTGAGTCCCCAAGGGTGAAAGGAAAGAAGTGCAACCTACCAGCAGATCCCACCGATCGTCCTTGCCCACGATGGGGGAGGGGCAGACAGGAGAGAGAGAGAGAGAGAGAGAGAGAGAGAGAGAGAGAGAGAGAGAGAGAGAGAGAGAGAGAGAGAGAGAGAGAGACAGAGAGAGACAGACAGACAGAGACAGAGAGACAGACAGACATACACATACAAACACACACAGACTGGCAGGGGGAATCAAGGGCAACAATCCATTCCTGTCCATGGAAGACGACTCAATGCTTGCTTACAGTGTGTCACCCAGCAGTTGGGGTGCCTCCTCCAGTGCGTCTTCCACCACCGACATGGCCTCCTCCACCTTGTCCATCAGCGCCATCACAAAGCTAGCCCGTGACACGGCCGGCTGGCTTTGCCTGTGGACAACAGTGGACAGCGGGGTCGGCTGGCTCACTGGAAGCAAACAAATCGGGACGGGAAACAAAAAGAAATTCAGTGTTTGAGAGACTATCAAAGATATTTTAAAAAAAATATTAAATTTTTCATTGAAAATTCACCCCATCCACCACATTCAAACACACACACACACAGCAAATCCAGTCCACATCCAAACACACACAGAGAAAAAATCCCACACCACATTCAAACACACACACACAGCAAATCCAGTCCACATCCAAACACACAGAGAGAAAATCCCCACCACATTCAAACACACACACAGCAAATCCAATCCACATCCAAACACACAGAGAGAAAATCCCCACCACATTCAAACACACACACAGCAAATCCAGTCCACATCCAAACACACAGAGAGAAAATCCCGACCACATCCAAACACACACACAGCAAATCCCCACCACATTCAAACACACACACAGCAAATCCAGGCCATATTCAAAAACACACACAGGACATCCAGTCCTCATTCAAACACACACACACACAACACATCCACATTCAAACACCCACGCACACAGCACATCCAGACCACATTCACACACAACACATCCAGACCACACTCACACACATACATACAGTACATCCAGAGCACATTCACACACACACACATCACATTCAGTCCACATACACACACACACACACATTGTTTTTGAGAAGCCAAACACACAGTACCTCTTATTCTCTTGACAGGCATGAATGCTGTCTTGCCTTGCTTTTCAACTATCAACTTGCGAGTGATGTCGGGCAAAACCTCAAGGTAGGCGTTCATCAAACGGTTCCGATTGGACGACCGTTCTTGGGAAGAAAGACTTGCTTCCATCTGAGAAAAACAGTGGGGGTGGGTGGGTGGGTGGGGGGCGGGGCAGAATTTAAAACTCCCATTATTTCAAAGTATAATCTTTTCTTTCCTTTTTTCCATTCAAAATCGGTAGCTTCTACACTTTAATATTAAAACTTACTGGGAAAAAAAAAAAGGAAAGGAGACAAGGGCATGAAGTCCAGAGATATATAAGTAGAGAGAAAGATAAATAGATAGATAGATAGATAAAGAGATAGATAGATAAAGAGAGAGAGAGAGAGAGAGAGAGAGAGAGAGAGAGAGAGAGAGAGAGAGAGAGAGAGAGAGAGAGAGAGAGAGAGACAGAGAGAGAGACAGAGACAGAGACAGACAGACAGAGACAGAGAGAAAGAGAGAGAGAGCGAAAGAGGCAGGGATGTAAATGAAAAATAATAATCTGAAAGTCGTTGAAATGTGAAACTTTTAGGACGCCAAACACCCTGTACCATATTTAATCTCACACTTACAATAACAGCACCATACAATGCCACCTTTCTCAACCTTGCTGATATAACTAGAAAGGAATTCATCATTACAATATTTAGTTGACAGCCATACCCACCTGAATTTGGTCTCAGAAGTTAGATCAATCAAATCTACTGGCAAGTCCCGATTAATAAACCTAAACCTTTGACAGGTCATCCCCAATTTGTTAAATTGTTTAGATTTACATTCTGGAGCTAACTTACCTTTAACCTAGATCTAGAGTTAGTTGTTTTGAAGATTTGCTTGTTATTATATAACGGTTATAACAAAATTCTCACTCAATTCTGATCCTATTAACTAGGCTACCAAGCAGATCTGGAAATCTAACTCTATCTCTACTAAAGTTATTGAAGAAAATGGATGCCACAAATTCTACACCTAGAAATCTAAATCTACTCGTAGTTTCTAGGCCTCTATATAACAATTAGACTTAGATATAAATATATCTAGACCTTACCAGATTGAACCCAGATCCATCATAAAATAGCCTGTCATTCTAGTAGACCAAACCAGATTGAACCCAGATTCATCATAAAATAGCCTGTATGTCTAGAATCTTTACCAGATTGAACCCAGATTCATCATAAAATAGCCTGTCTGTCTAGAATCTAGACCTTACCAGATTGAACCCAGATCCATCATAAAATAGCCTGTCTGTCTAGAATCTAGACCTTACCAGATTGAACCCAGATCCATCATAAAATAGCCTGTCTATCTAGAATCTAGATCTAGATCAACCGCGTGTACGCTTATTTGCAACATCTCTCTATCCAACCAGAACCTAAATCTAGATCTCAATTTCTCTGGAACGCCGAGCAAGAAATAATTTTAATCTGTTAACAAGCTAGATCTATTTATACGCTGACATGCATTCCTTGTAGCCCAAAGCTATGGCCTAAGGCTTTCAAACGTCATAAAAAAATCTAGATCTCGATCTAGAATCTAGGTCACTTCCTCAGGCAGATCGATCTTAATCGTATCTAGCTCTACATCTAGAAGAGACTATTAAATCCCAGTAACCCACAAATAGGATTATAACATAAATCGTAAATAATGCGTTAGCAAATGTAAAATGACTTAGCTTCAATTTTCCTAGAATGAAAGAATGAAAATCATCAACCGCAGATCACACTCACAACTGAACCATACGACTACAGAGAGGCAAGAGGTAAGTCAGTGCATCTGCCTACAATGCTAATTTAGCTAAATCTAAGTCTCTGCGAAAGGCTATTTCCACAACAAATGCGTTAGTAGATTTCAGAGTAAAAAATCTGAAAAGTATGAAAAATCTGAAAGGAAATCAAGAAGGTTCCGATTTTTAAATCTGAAATCTTCTCGTGTGAGTAGTAGGGCCTCACGGATCAGTGTGGAAATTGTAGTTTGTGGTGAAAGTGAAAATGAAGCAGCGTGCTTCCGCTTATGAGTAGTATGAAAATCAGGGATGGGCCTGGAGCCTGGAATTTTATCACGTTTTGCTAAACCTTTCACCTAGTCATAACAGCAAACACAAAACTAGAAGTAGTCTAGCACAATGTGACAGGGAAGAAAAGGAAACGGAAGAGAAAAATACGTTAAAAGTCGAAAACCTCACATAATCTGAAATCAGAGGAAATCTCAAAGAGAAAGTGGGAAGAAGATATAAAAGAGACATGTACGCAAAGAAATTTAACTTTCACGGAAGGAAACAGAAAGTGTCAGGACAGGGCAGCCTGGAGAAAGATCATTTCGGGCATCTAAAACCCATACACTGGAAGGTAGAATGGGAGCTGATAAAGAAAAAATAAAATAATCATTAACTGGGCAGTGGGCAGGTGTTTGCATCTATAAGAGGACTAGACAACCTCATCCTTCATGAGTCTCCTGTTGCCTTGCAGGCCGGTCTTAGCTAACCAAAGTTTGGGGAGTTAACCAGACAGAAAATCACAACCTGCTGCCTTGAAGGTGGGTCTTGGCTGACCAAAGGCTAAGGGAGTTAACCCCGGCAGAAAATTAAAACCTGCTGCCTTCCAGGCCGGTCTTGACTGACTTAAGATTAAGGGAATTAACCCTGACAGAAAATTCAAAACAGGTGCCAGACGACTGGAAAAAGGGAAGCATAGTTCCAACACTCAGAGAGGATCAACTATGGAATGCTAAAACTATAGAGGGATCTCATTGCTGAGCGTACCAGGAATAGTGTATGCCATACTAGAAGTGAGACTGAGAAAAAGAGTAGAAGACAGGAGCCGAAACATGGCAGGTCAATGTTCAAACGTTTGAACCCAAACTCTGGTTCATACCCGATCCATTCGGTTCATTTCCTGGTTCAGCTGAAAGGCCTGGACGAAGCGGGCGCTGTGAAGGTAGTACAGGAACAGGGGTTCCAGGGAGTTGGGCTCTGTCCTGTCCCGCATGTATTGTTCAATGTGAAGCTCTTCGTTGCGTCGGAAGTGCAACTGTAGGGAGTTGTCCCATCAGTTTGTCTGCGGGTAGGCAAAGCAACAAAACTATTAGGACAAAATTAAAACCATGCTTGGGGGCTGGGGGAGCACAGGTGTGCCAAAAGTGGTAGCAGTGTTTGTTTTGATTCAATGCAACTTACCAAGTCTACCACATGCTGTGATCTCAGGTAAATAAAGAGCAAACAGCAAAATAGAAGATGTAAGGGGAGCATTTCGACCAAACTTTATTTGGTGCCAAAAATCAGAATTGTTTTTATTCAATCTTATTTTTTTTAAATATACCAAACTGGTGTAACATTTTCAACACATTCATAGCACAAATTGCCCGCTATCAATCTTTTCATCTCATTTGATTTCACCCACATCTACAACTAAGACGATCTCGGGGGTTTGGTAATTTTTTTATTATTATGCCTAGACTGCTCTTTAGACAGTCATAGGACCGTTAACGTACACAATGTCTTGTGATCTGCACCCGGGACCTCATTTTTATCGTCCGTCTCCAATAAGACTAGGTATCGATCCATCTACCTGGACCAAGAGTGTATACTTGACTCCGTGAAAAATATTTTGCAACACTTTTCAACTGTCGGGGCTCGAACCCATGACTTTTGGGTTGAGAGGCCAACACCTTGCCTCTGGACTACCAAACTCCTATGCCATTGCTTGTTCAAATGATGACACTGCACATTTAAATGAGGGGAAGCGGGTTTACTTGATTCTAATGGTAAGGTCCCCCTTTCAAGGCTATTACGGCCCATGGAGACGGAGCGTATCCCGGTTTCTATAGCATGAAGCCAGACAGGTGATAATGACCACTCCTTGGCAGGACACTAATCTGCCGTAGGTTTGTAACCCAAGGCTAGTGCTTGTGTCCAATTGCATCTGGGTCGGGCAGGGATAATACGCATTTAAGCGTTTTTCTAAAGGAACACAGAGTTGGCCCTAGTTTGCTAGGATTCGAACCAAGGATATCATGATCCAAAATATGGCAGCCTCACTACTCGCCATCAACGATTCTAGTAGTGGGGATCCAATGGTTGTACTGCATACGAGTTTTCTTTCATAGAGGCAGGTCTGCACTCCTGAGATAACCCCCCCCCCCAATGCATCAATTATGTTTTCCCAGACTTACGTTCGTGACACTCCTTAAGCAAATGAGGCATGAGGCTGCCAGAATCCTCGTTGCCATGGAAACAACGACGCATAAATTCCACAGCCTGGCTTCCATTTCTGAGGACAGTCAATTCACATCATTGACAAAATTCTTTCATTGTGTGGTAAAAGTAAAATAGAAACACACCATTCTCATTGTGTTGTACAAGCAAAATGGAAACACACCACTTTTGTTGTGTGGTAAAAAAAAAAAGAAACACACCACTTTCACTGTGTGGTAAAAGAAGCAACACTATAAGAAATATTGTCATTGTGTTGTACAAGCAAATGGAAACACACCACTTTCACTGTGTGGTAAAAGAAGCAACCTTACTATAAGAAATATTGTCATTGTTTATATCGCTATCAATAATAATTATTATTCTTGAGTATAACTAATAATATTTGATGTTACTACTACTCATAATTATAGTATGATTATTGTTATAATAATAATAATAATAATAATAATAATAATAATAATAATAATAATAATAATAATAATAATTATTATTATCATCATCATTATTCATTAGCCTTATCTTTATACTTATCATTTTTGCTAATTATGATTATTATATTATTATTATCGTTATTATTATTATTAAATTATTATGATTATTAGTATTATTATAATCAAATTATTATGATTATTATTAGTATTATTATTATAATTTAAATTATCATTATTTTTATTATTATCATTATTATAATTTGAATTATTATCATTATTATTATAATTTAAATTATTATCGTTATCATTATTATTATTATCATATTATAATTCAAATTATTATCATTATTATTTTTACTATTATTATTGTTATAATTTAAATTATTATCATTATCAATCGTATCACGGAAACTTTCCTTATCCATACTATGACCAACACAATCACATTTCCCCGTACCCATTTCGTATCAGGACGGATATCATCAGCTTCTGTTCGTCCAGTGTTTCGCCCAGGAGTGGCCGGAGTGGACAAAGCAGGTGGCGGTGCGGGCCTCCCCCTGGGCCAACAGCGTGTTGACCACACCCACGTCCACCCAGGTGCTCCAGTCGTGATGGCAGACGTTAGGGCTGATCAGCTGTCGCAAGCCTTCCTGCAAACGACAAAACAACATTGGAGGGAAACGCATCGATAAGGCAAGAAATACGACTGCTTCTTTTTCCCTCCTAGTTTACACACATAATACATAAATTCAAAATGATCTGCAGGAATTCAAAATGATCTGCAGTAACTCCTTTGAAGATCTGAATGACTACATCTCAACCTCCCATTAACGCGGTTTTAATGAGCCTAGATATACTTATTCTGCTCCATCTATCTTAAATGATCTCCCCTTGTCCTTATGTTTTCGAATGTCAATCACGTTTACCTTCCAAAAGCATCTTAAAACCCATTTGATTCAAATATTCTTGCTACATTAACATTCTCACTTATACATATATATATATTTGTTTTTTTATAAATTAATTTTTTTTTTTTTTTTTAATATATTTTTTAGATTTATATTATTTTTTTTTATTTTTTAAAAATTTTTTCTTCTTATGTAAATGTTTATGTATGTCTTCATATTACTATTATGTTACAATAATTGACATGTACCTAGAGCTTTATTGTATCAAAGGGGAGTAGGTGCAATACAAATGATCTACACCATTATAATTATCATTAGTATTACCATTAGTATCATTATTAGTATTACCATTAGTATCATTATTAGTATTACATTTAGTATCATTATTAGTATTACATTTAGTATCATTATTAGTATTACCATTAGTACAGTGGTGTCGGCATAAGAACCCGCCCGCCTGAGAATCCGGTCCGCCTTAGAACTCGCTAATTTCATGCAACAGGATTTTTCTTACATAAAACTACCCCCTTAAGACCCCACTACTACAGCCTGGTCTGCCTTAGAACCCGGTCTGACTGTGAGCTGAGAATCATAGAAATCAATCCACACTCAATGCAGTGCTAATAATTGCCAGTAACCTGTGGTACGTTGCAAGTGAATCATAGAAAGACGGGTGGGAAATCTATTGCATTAGTCCAGACACTAAGATACAAGGAAGGCTCGCCACCTGCCCTGTCCATCTTTCCTACCACCTGTGACCACGCCTTGGCGCCTTGGGCACAACAGACGATCGAAAATTACGTAGCTGTTGCGTGCCAAGATGTGGAGGCAAGGCAATGACGCGGCTCGCATTGCAACATCAAAGACAGGTGACAGGGGGACAGCCCTCTTATTATTGTGAGTTTTTTCAGGCCGTCTTGCATTCGTGATCAACTTTCCTCTTTTCTGATTTGATAAAAAATGAAGGACCAATCACATAGTGTTTTCACAATGTACAGAAGTGATTGTACAAATTTCCAAATTGTTTTGTCATAGTCATAAACTTTGATCCATTTGTTCAGCTTACTAGAGGCTCCATCTATCTACCTGCAAGGACTGCATATTTTTCAAAACGTCATTTCAAGCACAGCTTTAGACTCAGACTATCATAATGCCTACATGAGGCAATTCTCTTGATAACATTGACAAACAGAAACTGCTTATCTATTGGGGTTTAGTCAATTTTATGGTCAGGGGAATAGCCAAAACAAAATATATGAATATTGAAGTAAAAATACAAGACATGCCGAAGTTCACCTTATAACCCAGTCTGCCTAAGAACCAGCTGTTTCTGTGTCCCCAGGACCAGGTTCTTAGCGGACACCACTGATTCACTTTTGGGAAGACTCAGGTCACAAATGGTATTCCTCGTCAGTGGCAGAGTGGTACAGCTGCTGAATTTGTGATCATGACGTTCCGAGTTTGAATCCCAGCAAAATTAGGCCCGAAATCTCAAGCCAGAACCATACTAATCTGAGATTGCGATTGCCCTCCAACATCTCAAGCCAAAACCATATTAATCTGAGATTGCGATTGCCCTCCAACATCTCAAGCCAAAACCATATTAATCTGAGATTGTGATTGCCCTCCAACATCTCAAGCCAGAACCATATTAATCTGAGATTGCGATTGCCCTCCAACATCTCAAGCCAGAACCATATTAATCTGAGATTGCATTTGCCCTCCAACATCTCAAGCCAGAACCATATTAATCTGAGAGATTCTCCAGCCAGAAAAACCAGAACTGCACTAATCTGGACATTCTTAAATAACGATTGCCCTCAAAAGCTAGAACCACTAATCTGGAATTTCTGGAATAACGATTGCTACCCAAACAAGAAATCTAGGACTAATCTGAATATTTGGAATTGCCACCCAAATTAGAACTGCAACTAATCTGGACATTCTTGAATAACGATTCTACCCAAACTAGAACGGTACTAATCTGAATTTCAAGGATAACGATTATCACCCAAACTAGAAATGTATAATCTGGAAGATTTGGAATAAATTTCACCCAAATTCTAGAACTGTACTAATCTGGAAGATTCTTGAAAACGATTTACCCTAATTAGAATTCTAATCTGGTTTCTGGAATAACGATTGCCACCCAAACTAGAATTGTACCAAGGAGATTCTGGAATAGGTTTGTCTGAGAACTAGAACCGTACTAATCTCTTTCTGGAATAAGATTCTACACAAAATTAGAACCACACTAATCTGGATATTTCTGGAATAATGTGATTGCCAATAAACTAGAAGGTAGAAAATCTGACCTTTCTGGAATAACGATTGCCTCCCTGAAAAGTCAAAATCATGAACCTCAAGAAATGCAACCCTGAACCACTAATCTGACTTTCTGGAATAACGATTGCCACCCAAACTAGAACCACACTAATCTGGACTTTCTGGAATAACGGTGACCCAAACTAGAACCACAGGTAATCTGGACTTTCTGGAATAACGATTGCCTCCCAAAGTCAAAAGCTAGAACAGCACTAATCTGGACCTCTGGAATAACTGATTGCCACCCAAACAGAACCACTGTTCTAGGATCGGCACTCTGGACATGAGCAAACAAGAAGAAGGTGTTCAAGTACTAGCATGAGGCCTGTTTAAAGTGAGAGAGAGAGATCTTCCAGTAAATCCTAGAAGGTTTTCTGGAGAGAGATAAAGCAGAGAAGAAGGATTTCTAAGAGAGATAAAGTGATTTCTGGAAGATTTTCAAAAAGATAAAGTGAGAGAGAGAGGTTTGTAGGAGAGAGACAAAATTCTAGAGATAAAGTGAGAGAGAGTTGTTCAAAGATAAGGAGATTTTAGAGAGAGATTAAGAGTGACTCAGAATTCAATGCCTATATAATCAGATAATGTGAGAGTGAATAAAGTGAGAGAGAAGCCAAAGGAGAGAGATAAAGTGAGAGAAAGAGAGATAAAGTGAGAGAAGAGAGAGGCAGAAAAGTGAGAGAGAAAGAGAGATAAAGTGAGAGAGAGAATGAAGAGGGAGAAAGAAATGAGAGAGAAATCTGAAGATAAAGTGAGAGAGAGAAAGTGAGAGCTGGAGAGATAAATAAGACAGCAAATAGATGGCCTAATTTGAGTCAGGATGATGTCTTCCAAAGGGAGGTAGACGGCACCAGATGAAAGAAAGAAGGTGAAAAGATAAAGTGAGAGAGATAAAATGAGAGAGAAAAGAGAGATAAAGCCAGAGACAGATAAAGTGAGAGAGATAAGAGAAGGAGAAAGAGAGATAAAAATGGAATAAGAGATAAAGTCTAAGAGATCTAGAGAGAGAGATAAAGTAGAGGAGATCAAGGAAATGAGAGATAAAGGAGAGAGATAAAGTAGAAGGTTTTCTGGAAGATTTTAGATAAATTTCTAAGAGATTCTAGAGGCTTTCTGGAAGATTTTCAAAAAGTGAGAGGGTTTGAGAGAGATAAATTCTGAGATTATAGAGAGAGAGATAAAGTTCCAGGAGAGCACAAAGATTAAGAAATGAGAGATTCAATGCCTATATAATCAGGTTAATGAGAGAGTGAAGCCAAAGGAGAAAAGAGGACAAACCTCAAGAGGTGATCCAAAAACCAGACCCTGAATAAAGGAGAGAGATAAAGTGAAAGAGAGCTAAACCAGAGAGAAAGCGGCCAAGAGAGATACAAATGATGGCCTGTTTGACCTCTAGCTAAAGTCTTCCAGAGGAACAGGTAAAGCCTGGGATGAGATAGCAAGACAAAGAAGGAGAAAGAGATAAAGTGAGAGAGAGAAATTAAAGAGAGAGAGAGATAAAGTGAAAGAGATAAAGCCAGAGAGAGAGAGCAAGAGAGAGAGATAAAGGAGAGAGCAGAAATGAGGAAGAGAGATAAAGGAAGATGAGAGATCAAAGTGAGAGAATGATAAAGCGAGAGAGACAAAGCCAGAGAGATAAATTCAGAGATAAAGTGAAAGAGAGAGAGATAAATGAGGAGAGAGTGACTGTGAAAGAGACTGTAAAAGGGGAGAGACTGATAAAGTGAGAGAGAGATAAATGCCAGAGAGGGAGTTAAAGTAGAGAACTGATAAAGCCAGAAAGAGATAAAGTCACTGACAGAGTGAAAGCCAGACAAAGAGAGATAACGTTAGTGAGAAAAACCAGAGAAATGGAGAGAGTTAAAGTGAGAGAGATAAAGACAGAGAAAGTCGAGAAAGTAACTGTTAGTGACTGTCAGAAAATTAAGAGTGAACAGGAAGATGTTGAGAGACTGTTGAAAGAAAGGAAAAAACGAAAAGATACAGCATGCCCGAGTCAATTGTGCCACAAGAGATTGAACTAGCCACCAGTAGTGACTGATCCCTGTAGTGACTGTCACCAGTATTGACTGCCAAAGTAGTGACTGCCACCAGAGATAAAGTGACTGCCACCAGTAATGACTGCCACCAGTAGTGACTGTCACTGGTAATGACTGCCACCAGTAGTGACTGCCACCAGTAGTGACTGTCACCAGTAATGACTGCCACTGGTAATGACTGCCACCAGTAGTGACTGCCACCAGTAGTGACTGCCACCAGTAATGACTGCCACCAGTAATGACTGCCACCAGTAGTGACTGCCACTGTACTGCCACTGAGTGCCACCAGTATTGACTGCCACTGGTAATGACTGCCACCAGTAATGACTGCCACTGGTAATGACTGTCACCAGTTAATGACTGCCACTGGTAATGACTGCCACCAGTAATGACTGCCACCAGTTAGTGACTGCCACCAGTAATGACTGCCACCAGGTACTGACTGTCACTGTTAGTGACTGCCACCAGTAGTGACTGCCACCAGTAATGACTGCCACCAGTAATGACTGCCACTGGTAGTGACTGCCACCAGTAGTGACTGCCACCAGTAATGACTGCCACTGGTAATGACTGCCACTGGTAATGACTGCCACCAGTAGTGACTGCCACCAGTAATGACTGCCACTGGTAATGACTGCCACCAGTAATGACTGCCACTGGTAATGACTGCCACCAGTAGTGACTGCCACTGGTAATGACTGCCACCAGTAATGACTGCCACTAATGACTGCCACTGGTAATGACTGCCACTGTAATGACTGCCACCAGTAATGACTGCCACTGGTAATGACTGCCACTGGTAATGACTGCCACTGGTAATGACTGCCACTGGTAATGACTGCCACTGGTAATGACTGCCACCAGTAGTGACTGCCACCAGTAGTGACTGCCACTGTTAGTGACTGCCACCAGTACTGACTGCCACCGATACTGACTGCCAAAGACGAGGAAAGCAAAAGGAAGACAGAGATACAACATATCAAACATTCAGAAGAAAATGCTTAGAGAACGGACACACACACATACACCCACAGATATATTTCTTACCTGCATGGATGGGGAGGGTACAAACCATTTCCCCCTCGGTTCTCCCACATGGCGCTGACCTGGTTGCCCTCACAGGACACCAAACCGTCTACGAGCAGCAAAGGATAGCCATCTACCACGCTGGCCAGGGAGAGAAAAAGGAGAGAGTTTAGCACAGGCTTCCCACTCCAATTGGCGTTGGTGGCCGAGTGGTGAGGCTGCCGGATTTGGGATCACGAGGGCCGGGTTTGAATCCTAGCAATGCTAGTTCTGATGCTGTGTTCCTTGAGATAGAGACACTCAACACAAATTTCACCATCCGACCGAGGTGCAAATGGGTACAAGCACTAACTTGGGGAGTAAAAATCTGCCTCAGACTAGTGTCCCGTCCAGGAGGTGATTATTATTGCTTGCTCCGTTTTACGCTACAGAAACCGGGGATAAATTCCGACTCTATGGGTGGTAATGGCCTTGAAAGAACTTCCCACTCGGAATGCAAACAGCAATACGTTATGGATGGGGAAAGAGTTCAGCACGGGTCAACACATGCCAAGCGGCGTTGGGGGAAAGAGTTCAGCACAGGTCAACCCATTCTTAGTGGTGTCAGTGACCAAGCTGTTGGGCTGCCGGACTTTGGGATCGCCACTTACTGGGTTCGAATCCTGGCAATGCTAGGTCTCATTTTGTGCTCCTTGCGACAAGCGCTCAATTCTCCCACACAACCATGGTGTGCGAATGAGTGCAAGCACTGTCTGGGGTGTAAAATCCGTGATGGACTAACGTCCTGTCAAAAAGGCAGTGTATCATCGCCTGATCCGCTTCACGCAACGGAACCTGCAGCCAAGGCCTAACTCACAGGCTGTAACGTCCTTGAAAATAATTTTGTACACTCAAACCTAGCACGGCTTGCGCACTGGTGGAATGCATCGGCCGCCAATAAAGCGATGAGAAGTTGGAACACTCACCCCTGTAACTTGGCCATTTCCTGTCGCCGTTTCTGATACACTTCCCACAGTTCACCGACCGGGTACGCAAACAGGCCCTGTCTCCCGGTGTCCCCTTCCTTCACCTCCGGCAACAGCGACTGCGACAAACACCACAGCATCACTTCGCAATGCTGCACCAGCAACTTGATGGTCTCCAGACGCAGTTCCAGCTCAAGCTCACCTGCAAGGACAACCAGTTCTGTTATAAATTTGCTCTTGAAAAAAAGAAAACCCAAAGTATTTCTTAGCTTTGAAGTATGTCGTCAGTGTGTTTTATGAAAATTATGTGTTGCATAACTTTGAAGTATTTGCTCAAAATTATGTGTTGTCTAACTGAAGTATGTGCTCAGTGTGTTTTATGAAAGTTATGTGTTGTCTAACTTTGAAGTATTTGCTCAAAATTATGTGTTGTCTAACTTTGAAGTATTTGTTCAGTGTGTTTTATGAAATTATGTGTTGTATAACTTTGTATGCAATGTGAGCATTTACGTGCATGTGTGTGTTTTAGGTATCTATTAATATTATGATAATAAAATCATTGTAGCTGAATTGTAGTCTTGTGAACTTGTAATAACGACAACACTAGTTCAAACCCCACGGCTGGCACAGGTGTGTATTTTCATCACGTTGTACTCATACAATGCACAAAAGGTACTTCACTCTACTTTTCTCTATTGGCTCAGGTGTGAATGAGTAGCCAGCTATAGGTAGAGAAAGATCTTGTCAGAGTGTTAGTACGAAAAGCCTAACAGGCTTGTGTACTGTAGGCTCCCCCGGGAGTTTAGAAGGACCTTGAAAGAAACGACCTGCCGGGGGATAAATGGTGTACTGTAGGCTCCCCGGGAGTTTAGAATGACCTTGAATGAAACGACCTGCCGGGGGATAAATGGTGTACTGTAGGCTCCCCGGGAGTTTAGAAGGACCTTGAATGAAACGACCTGCCGGGGGATAAAATGTTAGTGAGTACTTGTGTGGGGGGTACAGGGAGTACAGACTATAAATGCTTTCTTTATCTCCCGGGAGTTCATCCATCTTTTACCTTTAGGACTTATGTCTTGAAATCCATCTTTACCTTTATCGACTTACTGCCGGGGGATCCAACCTTTATCTCACTGTTATGTCTATGTCTCATCCATCTTTACCTTTACACTTGTGTCTCATCCATCTTTACCTTTATCTACTTAGGGAGTACAGACTTATAAATGTCTCATCCATCTTTACCTTTATCTCACCTCTTATATCTATGTCTCATCCATCTTTACCTTTATCTCACCTCTTATATCTATGTCTCATCCATCTTTAGCTTTATTTCACCTCTTATGTCTATATCTCATCTCACCTCTTATTTTCATCCATCTTTTACCTTTATCTCACCTCTTATGTCTGTCTCTCCATCCATTTTTATGTCTATGTCTCATCCATCTTTACCTTTATCTCACCTCTTATGTCTATGTCTCTTTCCATCTTTACTCTTTATATTATCTCACATCTTTACCTTTATTAGTCTTACTCTTACTCAAGTCTATCCATCTTTCTTTATCTCATCCTCATGAACCTTTATTCTTACTATCCATCTTTGTACTTATGTGTCTCATCCATCTTGATTATCTCAGTATACGTGTTTTGTTTGCCATCTTTTTATCTATGTCTCATCCATTTTTACCTTTGTCTATGTCTCATCCATCTTTACCTTTATCTCACCTCAGGGATGTCATCCAAATCTCAAATGAAACCTCAAAATCTTGAAGTCATCTTTTTTATCTCAATGTGAAACTTTCAGACACTGAACACCTTTATCTCACCTACCGTATTTAATCTCACACTTACTCATATCTTTACCATGCACCTCCTTATGTCTATGTCTCATCCATCTTTACCTTTATCACTCATGTCTATGTCTCATCCATTTTTACCTTTATCCATGTCTATGTCCATCCATTTTTACCTTCAACCTTGTCTATGATCCATACCTTTATCCAGAATGGAATTCATCATTTTTACTTTAATCTCATGTCTATGATCCATCCAGCATTTGTTCTTATGTCTCATCCATCTTTACCTTTACATAGAACATCAGATCTAAATCAATCACATCTTTACTCACCTCTCATGTCTATGTCTCATCCAAACTTTATTTTGACAGGTCATCCTTTATCTCAATTTGTCTATGTCTCATCCATCTTTACCTTTATCTCACATTCTTTTATATCTATGTCTCATCCATCTTTACCTTTATCTCACCTCTTATGTCTAGTCCATCTTTACCTTTATCTAGAGTTCTTATATCTATTCTCATCCATCTTTACCTTTATCTACTTCTATATCTATGTCTCATCCATCTTTACCTTTATCTCAAACTCTATCTTTAATCAATGTCTGATTCTATTAACTAGTCTATGTCCATCCATCTTTACCTTTATCTGAAATCTAACATCTTTACTTTTAAAGTTATTGAAGAAAATGTCTATGTCTCATCCATCTTTACCTTTATCTCATTTATGTCTAGTCTCATCCATATTTACCTTTATCTAATGTCTATGTCTCATCCATCTTTACCTTTATCTCACCTCATGTCTATGTCTCATCCATCTTTACCTTTATCTCTACCTCTTATATCTATGTCTCATCCATCTTTACCTTTATCTCACCTCTTATGTCTCATCCATCTTTACCTTTATCACCTCTTATGTCTATGTCTCATCCATTTTTACCTTTATCTCACCTCTCATGTCTATGTCTCATCCATTTTTACCTTTATCTCAACTTATGGCTATTAGGACTTAGATATAGTCTTATATCCTGAAATTTCTATCGTGTTAATGATGATTTGTTTTGTTTGCCATCTTTTTATGGGTTTGATTGAATCCAGGGATGTAAATCAAATGAAAACAAAAGCTTTGAAATGTGAAACTTTCTAGACATCTAGACTGTATTTAATCTCACACTTACAATAACAGCACCATGCAATGCCACCTTTCTCAACCTTCTGATATAAAAAAGAATTCATCATTACAACCTTACCGTTGACAGCAGAATTTGTTCTTCATAGAAACATAGAACACAGATCTAAATCAATCACATCTAAACAGCTAAACTTTTGACAGGTTTCCCCAATTTGTTAAATTGTCTAGACCTAGATTTGGAGCCAGCTTACCTTTAACCTAGATCTAGTTATTTTTGAAAACAGCAAAACTGTAAATCAATTCTGATTCTATTAACTAGGCTACCAAGATTGAAATCTAATCTACTAAAGTTATTGAAGAAAATGTCTTGACAAATTCTAGACCTAGAAATCTAAATCTGAACTCTCAGAGTTTCTAGGCCTCTAGATAACAATTAGACTTAGATCTAGATATAATCTAGATCTTACCAGATTGAATCCAGATCTATCATAAAACAGTCCTGAATCTAAAAATCTAGAATCTAAAAAATCTAGAAGAATCTAGATCTAAATCAACCATGTGTGCACGTGTTTTCAAGATCTCTCTATCCGACTATAATCTAGATCTAGATCTCAATTTCTCTGGAACACGGAGCAAGAAATAATTTTAATCTGTTAACAAGCTAGATCTATTTATACGCTGATATACTCACCCAAGCTATGGCTTAAGGAAAGCTATAGACTAGGGATGTCAAGTCGTCATAATAGAAATCTAGATCTTACAGATGAAGAATCTAAGTCACTTCACTCAAGCAGATCGATCTTAATCTTCTCTAGATTTAGCTCTAGATTAGACTATTAAATCACAATAACCCACAAATAAGATTATAACATAAATCACAAACAAACGCAATAGAAAATATAAAATGACTTAGTTTCGATTTTCCTGGAATGAAAGAATGAAAAATCCCATTCACAACATCAGAGAGGCAAGAGATAAGTCAGTGCATCTCAACATTGTCTAAATCTATCCCAAAATCCTTTGCACGAAAGGCTATTTCCACAACAAATGCGTTAATAGATTTCAGACTAAACAAGCTGAAAAATCTGAAAGGAAGTAAAGAAGGTTCCGATTTTTAAATCTGAAATCTTCTCGTGTGAGTAGTAGGGCCTCACGGATCAGTGTGGAAATTGTAGTTTGTGGTGAAAGTGAAAATGAAGCAGCATGCTTCTGCTTATGAGTAGTATGAAAATCGGCGATGGGCCTGGAGCCGGGAATTTTTATCACGTTGTGCTAAACCATCTCACCTAGTCATAAAGGTGAACATAGAAATATTTTAGTAAAAGGGAAGAAAAGGAAACTTAAGAGAAAAATATGTTAAAACTAAAAAAGCTCAAATAATCTGAAATGAGAGGAAATTTGAAAGATTTACATCCCTGACAACTGTACAAAAGAAAAGAAGGTGGAGCCGCAGTGTCAGGTGGGAGGATAGAAAGGTGAGAACTGAGCAGAGGATTCCCTGCCCTCTTACTTGAAAAATTTAAACTGAAATACAGCCTGGTCACTAGGTGATGTGTTTGGATATTTAGATCAAGCAAAGGCATTATTCTGCTCTGTTAAGATTTATTCGTTTGCTGTACCACCTTAAATCTAATTGAATCAATACATCTGAATACATGTCACACCTTTAATGTAAATTTTTACCTGGTTATTTCCTTTCCTTTCTTCTCTATCATTTCTTCTCTCTAGTCCTAGTATTGTTCACTTTTCCTCTTCTTGTTTCCCATACTCACATCTCTATCTCTCTTTTTCACCTTTTATTAGCTCTACTCACTTATCTTTATATGTTATTTCATCTTATTTTTTCTATATTTTAACCTTCCATTCTCGGTCCTCAGCATTCTTTCCTTTCCCTTCTAATCATTCATACAACATTCATAACATCACTGTCTTTTTCTTTGTTTCTTCCTCCTTTCTGTTTTTCTTTTGAAATCACATCGTGTGATGCCTTTATTAGTATTTAGATGTAGATTCTAGATATTTCCACGTTTGTTGTCTGACAAGGGTTAGACCCGAAACGTCACATGTTTGTTCTGTTTTTAGTGGTAGAGTTGTCATCTATTGACATATTTCACTAGTAGTAGTAATAGTGTTAGTAGCATTATACTAGAGTAGTAGTAGTAGTAGTAGTAGTAGTAGTAGTAGTAGTAAGTAGTAGTTGTAGTAGTAGTAGCAGTAGCAACAGCAGCATGATATATCATTATCGCTAACCAACAAAAATAACTAAATGTCTCACCCGTTTGTGTCAACGGAGACGTCACAGACAGGAAGATGGTGAAAATCTGGCTGAGGCAGGTAAGAGAACGGTGTTGGTGTTGTAGAGTCCACAAGGTGTGGGAATTGACCGGTTGTCCTGACCAATCAAACAACGGTTCAGCTGGAAGAAATAAATTGTGTGTTGAAGAAAGAGAGGAAATACAAGTCACGTGCGTGTGTGCCCACATTGACTGGTAAAGATCTCGTTAAAACCTGAGCACCGAATAAAACAGTAAGATCCTTTATGATTTTACTGTCTATCCATTAATCTATACATATATCTACCTTACTCTATCCATTAATCTATACATATATCTACCTATACTCTATCCATTAATCTATACATATATCTACCTTACTCTATCCATTAATCTATACATATAACTACCTTACTCTATCCATTAATCTATACATATATCTACCTTACTCTATCCATTAATCTATACATATATCTATATCAATTAATCTATACATATATCTACCCTACTCTATCCATTAATCCATATATCTACTCTATCCATTAATCTATACAAATATCTACCCTACTCTATCCATTAATCTATACATATATTTATCTATACATATATCTATCCATTAATCTATACATATATCTACCTTACTCTATCCATTAATCTATACATATATCTACCTTACTCTATCCATTAATCTATACATATATCTACCTTATTCTATCTATTAATCTATACATATTAATCTATACATATACTACCTATCCATTAATCTATACATATATCTACCTTACTCTATCCATTAATCTATACATATATCTACCTTACTCTATCCATTAATCTATACTCTATATATCTACCTTACTCTATCCATTAATCTATACATATATCTACCTTACTCTATCCATTAATCTATCCATATATCTACCTTACTCTATCCATTAATCTATACATATATCTATTTCAAAATCTATCCATTAATCTATACATATATCTACCTTACTCTATCCATTAATCTATACATATATCTATCCATTAATCTATACAAATATCTACCTTATTCTATCCATTAATCTATACATATATCTACCTTTTTATCCATTATCCATTAATCTATACATATATCTACCTTACTCTATCCATTAATCTATACATATATTTACCTTACTCTATCCATTAATCTATACATATATCTATCCATTACCTTACTCTATCCATTAATCTATACATATATCTACCTATCCATTAATCTATCCATTAATCTATACATATATATCTACCTTACTCTATCCATTAATCTATACATATATCATTAATCTATACATATAGAATCTATCCATTAATCTATACATATATCTACCTTACTCTATCCATTAATCTATACATATATTTACCTTACTCTATCCATTAATCTATACAAATACTCTATCCATTAATCTATACTCTTACTCTATCCATTAATCTATACATATATCTATCCATTAATCTATTATATTCTACTCTATCCATTAATCTATACATATATCTACATTACTTTATCCATTAATCTATTAATCATACATATATCTACCTTTACTCTATCCATTAATCTATATCACATATATCTACCTTACTCTATCCATTAATCTATACACTTATCTATCCATTAAGAATCTATCCATTAATCTATAAAATATCTGCCTTAGAATATATCTATTAATCTATACACTTAACTACCTTAGAATCTATCCATTAATCTATACACTTATATTACTTATCTACCTTAGAATCTATCCATTAATCTATACAATTATCTACCTTAGAATCTATCCATTAATCTATACACTTAACTACCTTAGAATCTATCCATTAATCTATACACTTATATACCTTAGAATCTATCCATTAATCTATACAATTATCTACCTTAGAATCTATCTATTAATCTATACATTTATCTACCTTAGAACCTATCCATTAATCTATACATTTATCTACCTTAGAATCGATCCATTAATCTACACAGTTATCTACCTTAGAATATATCTATTAATCTATACATTTATCTACCTTAGAATCTTAGAATCCATTAATCTGTTACAGTTATCTACCTTAGAATATATCCATTAATAATCTATACACTTATCTCCCGTAGAAGCTATCCATTAATATATACACTTATCTACTATAGACTATATCCATTAATCTATACACTTATTCACCTTAGAATCTATCCATTAATCTATACACCTACTATAGAATCTATCCATTAATGTATACACTTAAATCTACTATAGAATCTATCCATTAATTTATACACTTTCTACTATAGAATCTATGCATTAATCTATACACTTTCTACTATAGAATCTATCCATTAATCTATACAATTATCTACCTTAGAATCTATCCATTAATCTATACACTTATGTACTATAGAATCTATCCATTAATTTATACACTTTCTACTATAGAATATATCCATTAATCTATACACTTATCTACTATAGAATCTATCCATTAATCTATACAATTATCTACTATAGAATCTATCCATTAATTTATACACTTTCTACTATAGAATATATCCATTAATCTATACATTTATCTACTATAGAATCTATCCATTAATCTATACACTACTCTACTTTAGAATCTATCTATCAATATATTTATCTATCTACAATGCTACTTGTCTAGGTGAGTGAAATACCAATTTGCTCAGATCATAACGAAACGGTACAAATTGCAGCAATACCTACATGAACGTCTAAATCTTAAAGCAAAAAATATTTTTTTAAAACCTCACAAAAAAACCCCTCCCCAATAAAAAACAACCTAAACCAACAACAAAGAAACATAAAAAACCCCAAACCAACAACAACATAGAAACGTAAAAACCCCCAAACCCACAACAACAACATAGAAACATAAAAACCCCCAAACCAACAACATAAAACCCCAAACCAACAACAACATAAAACAACAACAAAAAAAAAAACCCCCCCTAAAAAACCAACAACAACAAAGAAACATAAAAACCCAAACCAACAACAACAAAGAAACATAAAAACCCCAAAACCAACAACAAAGAAACATAAAAACCCCCAAACCAACAACAACAAAGAAACAAAAAAACCCCAAACCAACAACAAAGAAACATAAAAACCCCAAACAACAACAACAAAGAAACAAATAAAACCCCCAAACCAACAACAACAAAGAAACAAATAAAAACCCCAAAAACAACAACAAAGAAACAAATAAAACCCCCCAAACCAACAACAACAAAGAAACATAAAAACCCCAAACCAACAACAACAAAGAAACAAATAAAACCCCCAAAGCAACAACAACAAAGAAACAAATAAAACACCCCAAACCAAAAACCCCAAAGAAAATAAAAACCAACAACAACAAAGAAACAAATGCAAAGCAACAACAAAAAAACCCCAACAACAAAGAAACAAATAAAAAACAGAACAACAAAGAAACAAATAAAACACCCAAAGCAACCAACAACAAAGAAACAAATAAAACACCCCAAGACCAGAACAACAAAGAAACAAATAAAACACCCCAAACCAACAACAACAAAGAAACAAATAAAACACCCCAAAAACCCCAAGAACCAACAACAACAAAGAAACAAATAAAACACCCCAAACCAACAACGAAGAAACAAAAGAAACATAGAAACAAATAAAACACCCCAAGACCAATCAACAAAGAAACAAATAAAACAACCCAAGACCAGATCAACAAAGAAACAAATAAAACAAAGAAAACAAAGAAACAAATAAAACAACCCAAGACCAGATCAACAAAGAAACAAATAAAACAACCCAAGACCAGAACAACAAAGAAACAAAAAAACACCCCAAGACCAGAACAACAACAAAGAAACAAATAAAAAACACCCCAAGACCAGAACAACAACAAAGAAACAAACAACAACAAAGAAACAAATAAAACACCCCAAGACCAGAACAACAACAAAGAAACAAATAAAACACCCCAAGACCAGAACAACATAGAAACATAAAACCCCCAAAGCAACAACAAAGAAACAAATAAAACACCCCAAGACCAGAACACTCCACAGCACACGTACAGGTATGGTCAAGCCTCTCTTTGATTTTGCTAACACAATTCCAGGCCCAGTCCAACAGGAACTTGAGGCTACATCCCATCTGGGCATAGTCTCCGTCGGCCCAAAGGTCAATGCACTGATGGATCAGGGCAGGAATGAGGCAGTAGTCCAGGAGAGGTTCAGTAATGCGTGTCGTTTGCGATCCTGTGGAGAAAACATTTTTGATTTTGATGCAATTTTTTGGAAAATTTACAGGTACAATGTAAAAGAACAAAAAGCAAAAAAAATGTCCAACCCACCAACAGCGCTTGCCAACTGCCTGTGGGAATCACAAAATGTGAAGTGGAAGGAGTTCAAGAGGACAACTTGAAAATGAACCGAATTCCGCCAGATGGATGGCAAATTATTTTCATTTCATCTACGACATACAGTACTTTAAAAGATAAAGATGGACTTGTAGTCTGTATCACCGCATTAATTAAATTACACAAATTCAGGACATGAATGGAAAAAAATCAGGATACAAGAGCGATTTCAGGTATAAAGTCAGCTGATCACTTAATCTTGAACTCAATAATAATAAGGTCATTGTTGACACTGGTTCCTCCTTGTCCCAAGTAAAAACATCAATTATAATAGCACCCCCCCCCCTCCCGTGCCAATAAAACCTAAAATCTAGTTTAAATCAGCATTACAGTTGCCTCCCTCCCACTCATTGTTTACATAATACTGAAAGTGGAAGACACACTCACTTTTCCTCTATTTCTCATCAGTGGTCACTTGTCTTGTTATCATATTTTCACATTCACTTTCTTCACAGACATGCCCACCCCACCCTTCTGCTATCTGGTCAGTCATATGCGCATGACATACCTGTCAATTATCATCCAATCTCTATTCTTCCATGCATTTGCCTTTCACTCCATAAATTGGTCACTCCTCTCTAACACACACACTCACATACATTCGCGATTGCATGAAACACACACAAAAATGTTCTCTATTTCTCTTTTTACACACTCACACACGCCGCGCGATATTTTCTCTCCCCTCTGACACGCGTGTGATCGTACTTTGCTCCAGGGACATCTAGATCTAACAAGTCATTGAACATCAGCGAAGACTTCTGCTTGATTTGTTTGAAATTCAAGGCTCTAATAATCAGTAGGTCTCAATAACACGTAATCATAGAACGATTTTTGCAGTCTTGAACAAGTACAGCGAATACTCGGAAGAATGGACAAAGAGAACAATTAGCGAAGAATCGATACATCGTTATTTATAATAACATGAATCCTGGATATGCATAACATCCGAGTATTGACGATTAAAAACAAAAATCGCACGCTGAATATGCGGAACAATGCCGCCCAGGCAATGACTGAAAATGCATTGCAAAAAAATTGGGACGGGCCAATGGAAAATCGGAGTTTCACAAATTTTCGCTAAAAAACCGAGATAATCTCAATGAGATCGGGATAAACGGCAGGTTGGACATTATCTATCCCCTAGCAGGCGATTTCATTTAAAGTCTTTCTCAACTCCCAGGGAGCATACAGTACAGCAGCCTATTAGGCGTTTCATATTAACACCCTGACAAGATCTTTTCTCTTCATATAGCTGGACACTTATTCACACCCGATTCAAGTGAGGAAAGCACAGTGGAGTACCTTTCCTAAGCGTATCATGTTGTGACCTGGTGTTGTCGTGGTTACAAACCCATAACACTGACGGTTCACTACAGCGCCCTAGAATTACAGGAAGGGGAAGAGGAAGGCGAAGTTATGGAGCCCAAGTCACTGTGATCACACATTGCCGTCTACAAAAAATGATTTAAGCTTTCCAACATGCGATTTTCATTTGATTTTACCCACATCCTTAGCAACGGTGATCCTGAGGTTTTTGGTTGGATGCCAATTTCGTCTCATACTGCCCTGGGATCATTAATATGCACAGGGTATTTTGTTCAAGAGAGTGGACCTACTTTTTCATTATTTGTGTGCAATGCCAATAGGTGTTGATGAAGTCACCTGGACCAGAAGGGTGGGCTTTGATTGAACAACTTGAGGAAATTGAAACGGTTGGACCAGAAGGGTGGGCTTTGATTCAACTTGAAGAAATTGATTTCAACCCGTCGTCATGGTCTGAAGCCACCTCTTGGTTTGAAGGATTTGTCAGTCATGGTCTGAAGCCACCTCTTGGTTGAGTGGTGGCCGACACTTTTCCTCTGAACCACTGTCCCCCACGACATGCTAAGATCAAAACATCTACCATGAGGGGAGGAAATAGAATTGCCATACTAAGCCCCGTCTTGCTGTCATGGTCTAAAGCTACCTCTTGGTTGCCATGAGGGGGAGCTGACATGGAATGAGGCGTTTAGCTCCTACTGCCAATCTGTCCCATGATGCATTGCGCGATCTCCCAGATCGGTGGTAGCTCTTTTGCGTGGCTGTTTTTTACTAGTGTTATTCATTGTGTAGTGACAGCAGAAGACGTACGCGCTGACTTTAACACTTAAATGTTATCTATGTAATCATGTGAATCAACATATATGACTAGATTTATTTAGATATACATCATAAAATTGTGGGAAAATGGTTGCTATGGCAACTTCGACATCCCATGCGTGTCATTTCACGAGTTATTTTTTGCCAGTACCAGCCGGGAGAGCAGAGTACCTGGTGTTGCCATAGAATCTAATTCATAATTAAGATTTTGATATCACTCTGACTCTTGTCAATAAATATGTTACATCTCCCTGTGTAGAAATGGTACCAGTAGTTATACTGCTTTTGTAATAACATTATTATTTATGAATAATGACGTGTGGTACTCACTGCCCTTGTAATTTACTATAATCAAATAGGGCTTCAGGCTCCACACAAAAGAGTTACCACCGATCTGTTTCTGAAACAAGGGCAGATAATTTTGCGTGCGCTAAACGTCCCATTACCATACTAAGCCCCACCTCACTGTAATGGTCTAAAGCCACCTCTTGGTTGCCATGAGGGGAAGAAATAGAATTAATACTAAGCCCCGCCTCTATGTCATGGTCTAAAGCTACCTCTTGGTTGCCATGAGGGGAAGAAATAGAATTATACTAAGCCCCGCCTCTATGTCATGGTCTAAAGCTACCTCTTGGTTGCCATGAGGGGAGGAAATAGAATTACCATACTAAGCCCCGCCTCTATGTCATGGTCTAAAGCTACCTCTTGGTTGCCATGAGGGGAAGAAATAGAATTACCATACTAAGCCCCACCTCTATGTCATGGTCTAAAGCACAAGTCTTGGTTGCCATGAGGGGGAAAAAAGAATTACCATACTAAGCCCTGCCTCTATGTCATGGTCTAAAGACCTTTGACCATCCTCTGGCTTGTGATGAGTCTGGGAAAGAGACAAAGAATTATCATACTACAGCCCAAAAATCTATGTTATCCCATCCTTAAACCTACCTATGAGGGGAAGAAATAGAATTCTCTTCATACTAAGCCTAGCACTGTCAGTTTCATGGTCTAAAGCCACATCTTGGTTGCCATGAGAGGAAAAAACTAGAATTGGGCCTACAGTGGCACTAAAACGCTGTCATGGTGCTGGGGAACAAGTCTGGCACGAAGGCACTGGTAAAAAAGTCGGCCGGTTGAATCAGATAGTTGGCACCGTCATGTGCCAAGTCGTGCAGCAGTTGTCGCTGCCAGCCGTAACACTGACCTTTGACCATCCTCTGGCTTGTGATGAATTTCACGTCTGGGAAACGAGACAAAGATTTGATGTGTCAAATTAAACATGCCAAAAATGTATGTTTTTATTCTATCCTTTAAAACTTGTACCTGTGGGCCTAGGTCTTTCATAGGTCTTTCATTAAAATTTCTACAGTTCCCTTTTCCTAAACTCTAGCACTGTCAGTTTATATGTTTTCACTTTAGCACTACAACTTGTATGTGTGGGCCTACAGTGGTACTAAAACTTGTATGTGTGGGCCTACAGTGGCACTAAAACTTGTATGTGTGGGCCTACAGTGGTACTAAAACCTGTATGTGTGGGCCTACAGTGGTACTAAAACTTGTATGTGTGGGCCTACAGTGGTACTAAAACTTGTATGTGTGGGCCTACAGTGGTACTAAAACTTGAATGTGTGGGCCTACAGTGGTACTAAAACTTGTATATGTGGGCCTACAGTGGTACTAAAACTTGTATGTGTGGGCCTAAAGTGGTACTAAAACTTGTGTGGGCCTGTCGTGGTACTAACACTTGTGTGGGCCTGTCGTGGTACTAAAAATTGTGTGGGCCTGTCGTGGCACTAAAACTTGTGTGGGCCTGTAGTGATACTAATTAGATTAATCATCTAAGTCATCACAACTCCCACAGCAGAGGTAACAATCACAGCAAATTTTCTTCAAGGCCATTACGGCCCATAGAGCCGGAGCATATCCCAGTTTCAATAGGCTGAAGCAGAACAGGTGACAATGATCACCTCCTGACCAGGACGCTAGTCTGACGCAGGTTTTACTCCCCAGCTAGTGCTTGTAGCCAATGGCACCCTGGGTAGAGTGGGGAAAATGTGTGTCATGTGCCTTTCCCAAGGCACACAACACGTTGGACCGCTTTGCTAGGATTTGACTTCGGGACCTGACCTCATGATCTCCGGTTTGGCAGCGCAATCACTTGGCCACCGACACCACACATAGGTGTGGAAGCGCACAACAAAACACGGCCCCTTGGGGTTGACACAGACAAGAGGTGACAACGACAACGGCTACAGCGAGACTAACCGTTCATTTCAAGGGCAGATGGGTAGCTGTGCTCCAGTGGCGGTAAAGACGAAGAGCTCATGAACCGCACCACATTGTTTCCTGTAACGTGAACGTCCTAATGAGAGAAAGGCATAAGATTTTGATTTGACTTCATTTACCCACATCATCCACAACTAAGGCAATCTTGGGGATTTTGGTAGAATATCTAATTTTGTCCCAACTGCCTTGTAAACAGGCAAGGGATCTTTAAGTGCACAGTGTTGTAATCTGCACACGGGACCTCCTTTTTATCGTCCGTCTCCGATGGGACTAGGTGTCGATCCACCTACGTGGACCAGAGGGGCAGATTTTGCTGGAATGACTCTAGCAAAATTTTCAACCTTTGGTAGGGCTCGAAACCCCTACCTTTTGAGTAGGGAGGTCGACACATTATCTCTAGACTATCATGTCCCCCTACAGGATAAGAGAAAAGGAAAAGTACAAAGCATGACATCTTACATCAACGTTCCTACATCAAAGTAAAGTCAAACAGTGGTACTTATTTTCATTATCTACAAAAAGTACACAAGAAGAACGCCATAGCTCACTGCAGTCACAGAGGTGTGGTCTGCGTTGTACCCCTGTGACACACAAGTCTGACCTACATTCAATCAGGTGTAACATTTTCATTGATGCTGGTAAAGAGAAACGCTTTGTTGCCTGTAAGAGAAAATCCTTAACTGCACAACGATGCTTGCCTCGTTGAAATTTACCCAGTCCACCATTGCGGTGATCTCCTGAAGTGATTTTTTTTGCTTTTGAGTTTAGGTTTTTGCTTTTAGTATGTACATGAGTAACTGTCAAAATACAGTCATCCTATATCATTGAAAAGTTTGTAGCGTCCTTGGTTGCCATAGAAATGGCCGCCATCTTGGATTGACCCAATTTTCAAAATCTATCTCCTGCCTTAGTATTGAATAAAATCATTCAAAACCTGTGTAGATCGACTTTTCCATTCAATATCTAAAGAGTGATGTCGGTTTTTTAAAACTATTTTGGATAGTTTTTATTATTATAAATTTTTGAAAATACTATATATCACGAATGTACAAAAAATGACATTTCTATGAACAAAAAAAATAATTTCTCAAAAAGTGTACAATACATAAAAAAACCCACATATCATTCTATTAACATTGACAAGAGGAACCTGTGTGCAAAATATAATACAAATCGTTCGGTAAACAGCGGAGATAGAATTTTAGCGTGAAAAAACTACATTTCGAGAAAATGCAAGTAAAACAACCAAAAGAAAATAACACAAATCTAACACTTTAGACGGGTTTCCCTTGTTGTAGCAGCCTCCTTACTCTTTCGACAGTCTCTGGCACTGTTACTAATGTAAAGTGGATTATAAATCTATATTTAGTTGTGCACTGTTGTGAACACAGACGTCAAAATAACCAGTTATTTTTTCTTTCCCCTCTATATCCTATGCTTGTGCGAGTGTTTACATACACACTGATGCGCAATGCCTCTTATATCACACAGCAATGAGCCAAAGCGACTAGCGGTGTCAGCAGATTAGCCGCCAATATATGAGTTTTTACTACCATCTTCTCAATCAGTGTTAGGGTCATTTATGTCAAAATTTTGACTTTTTACCTACCCTCACCTGCAAAATATTTTGTAAAAAAAATAACATCATATGGACATTTTTCTGCAATAAACTTGTAGATAAATTATCGTTCTACCCAAATATGCAAAGAACAGAAAATTAACCTTTTGGTCCCAAACTCACCAGTCAAGGTGCCCCCCCCTCTCCCTTAAAAAGCAGAGTCATGTACTGTCGTAGCCACCTTTCATTGCCCGTTTATCATGGCAATCACAAGGGTGGACAGGAGATAATTAAACACGATAATTAAACACTCCACCTTGCGTTCTTGATTTCATGTCATACATCTACCGTTAACGAAGCTCGACTGTGAGTGACACCACTGGTGAATGCCAAGTTTGTTTGCTGTTATCAACTGGTCCTGTGGCTACAATACATTGTTCGTTTAATTCTGTATTTTACCATTCACAGAAGGGCTGAAGTGCCTAAAACTGTTGAGGAAAAACCAAGATCCCTCCGTCCCCCGGGCAATCGGGATACCCGGCTAATCGGGACGTTGTTACAATCCACCAAGATTTTCCGTTTAGAGAATTTCCACTGTTTCAGTACTTCAATGTTGTCCTACCGCTTCTAAAAGAACAAACCAATCGTAAACTTGGACATATCCATCTGACCAGACCGCAATGAGGCAACGGTTAACCATCGTATCCAATGCATCCGAGAACCTGAACCGCTGTCTGGCTTACCAGGATGGCCGGAGGAGAGGAGCAGGCGGCCACTTCGTCCAGCTTGTACACGGCCCAGAAGGGACACAGCTGGGGCGAGGTTCCCACACAGCGGATGGCGTGGGGCATCTGGGCGTGGTACCACCGGTTCAGATCAAAGATGGCCATCCAATAGTGAGATGCGCCACTGCCCTGCTTGCTGTCCACGCGCCACACAAATAGACTGAGGCTCTGGTCATGGCTATGAAGACCTGGGGGACGATAGCAAAGTCACAATCTGATGACATTTTTGAATACTGTTTGAAGGTTTACAGTAAAGAAGTGTACAAAGACCTGGGAAACGATAACAATACCCCAATCTGATGACATTTTGACTACATTTTGAAGGTTTACAGGAAAGAAATGTACAAAGAGCTGGGGGTCGATAACAATGCCACAATCTGATGACATTTTTGACTAAAGAAATGCACAAAGTTTAAAGGCTTACAGTAAAGAAATGCACAAAGACATGGGAGTCTAAAGGCTTACAGTAAAGAAATGCACAAAGACATGGGAGTCTAAAGGCTTACAGTAAAGAAATGCACAGAAACATGGGAGTCTAAAGGCTTACAGTAAAGAAATGCACAAAGACATGGGAGTCTAAAGGCTTACAGTAAAGAAATATACAAAGACATGGGAGTCTAAAGGCTTACAGTAAAGAAATGCACAGAAACATGGGAGTCTAAAGGCTTACAGTAAAGAAATGCACAAAGACATGGGAGTCTAAAGGCTTACAGTAAAGAAATACACAAAGACATGGGAGTCTAAAGGCTTACAGTAAAGAAATACACAAAGGCCTGGGTGATGATAGCAAAAGCATGTGACCACATTTTTAATATGGTGTAAGCTCTAAAGGATTATAGTAGAGAAATGTATTAAAAGACATGGGTGCTGGTCCAGGCAGGTGGATCGACATCTGGTCCCATCGGCAAGAGACGAATTAAAAGGAGGTCCTGTGTGCAGGTCAGACCACTCTGTGCAAGTTAAAGATCCCTTGGCTGTTTACAGGGCAGTCTGGGCTAAATTAAAAATCATACCAAAACTCCTGAAATCCCCCGTAGATGTGAATGTGGGTGAAGTTAAATCAATCAAATCCACAATGGAGTCGTTGACATGGTGGGACAAGATAGAGAACAAAGGGTTGGTACCGACCTTGTGGGACAAGGGAGAGAATAGAGGGTTGGTAACAACTTTCCTCAAAGGAGTAGTTGGACTTGTGAGACAAGGGAGAGAACAAAGGGTTGGTACCGACCTTCCTCAAAGGAGTCGTTGGCCTTATGGGGCAAGGGAGAGAACAAAGGGTTGGTGATGGTGTAGGCGTTGATCAGCTGACTCGACCAAATACTGCGTGTCTCACTGGAGTAGGGGTCTAGGGACAGCACATGGTCCATCCAGAAATAGACAGTCTCTAAATCCTGGTGAAAAGAAAAGATAAGAAGATACGTAACATAAGATAACTACTTTTTCTTATCACATAATGCTCATTTCTCATTCTGTGCACATTAAAGGGCAAAGCTTTACAATGCAATCCGGGCAATTAAAAAAAAAATTCTACCACAGCCCTCAAGACCACCAAAGTTGTGGGTGTGGGTAGGGTTTTTGGACTGAAATCAATTCAAACCAAGAGAGATCTCTATCATATCACAAGAAAGTCCTGTAGTAGTACAGAGATAGGGTTTGGACTGGACTGGCAAGATAGGGTTTTGGACTGGAGAGATAGGGTTTTGGACACTGGAGAGATAGGGTTTTGGACTGGAGATAGGGTTTTGGACTGGAGAGAGAGATAGGGTTTTTGGGATAGGGTTTTGGAGGAGAGATAGGGTTTTGGACTGGCATGATAGGGTTTTTGGACTGGCATAGACTAGGGTTTTGGACTGGCAAGATAGGGTTTTGGACTGGCAAGATAGGGTTTTGGACTGGAGAGATAGGGGTTTTAGATAGGGTTTTGACTGCAAGATAGGGTTTTGGACTGGAGAGATAAGATAGGGTTTTGGACTGGAGATAGGGTTTTGGACTGGAGAGATAGGGTTTTGGACTGGCAAGATAAGGTTGGGAAGTTTGAGTCCTGTATAGTAACTACCTATAAATCTATGGGTTTATTTTTCAAAGGTATATCAAGCCATGTTAGTCTTGCAGACCTTCCTCCTCTAATTGTATAAAATATGAGTGAACATTTCACAGGTGCCATGTGCGCATTGTGCATGTTACATATCCCGTAGCAATTAAATAGGTGTGCCCCCTCCCTCCCCTGATAGGCTCTAGCATAATATAATCACACACACACACACAAAACAAACACCAACCTAAGAACAGACAAAAACATCCTTCCTCTGTCTCTCTCACCAAAATGATACTGCAGTGACTCACTCTCTCACTCTGTGTTAGTGTGTTTGGGACATCCGTTAGACTTAGACCCTATGTTTCCCCCCGGACGGCTGGTGCTTGTGTGTGTATACAATGAGACACAAAAACATGGAGGTGCTCCGATGTGCCCAAAAAAAAACCCGGAAGATCCCCATCTCTGAGGAAAGAAGTAGGACCTTTCGGCAGTGCCAGCCAACATGAAGTGGTTTCAGGGTGAATTACGAGGAAACACTAAGATGACAGACATGTACATAGGCGAAAGGAAAGAAGAAGGAGCCACCAGCAGCTCACACAAACGCACCATCAACACCAGTGGGAAATTGGAAACATTCATTATCCCAGGGAATTGACATCACCCAAAGGTCAAATAGAAACCCCAAAGACGGAAATTCATGTTAACCGAAGAAAAAAAAAAGAAAGAAAATAAATGAACCAAGAGAAAAAAGAAGGAAAAACAAACGCCTGAAAAATCCCATCCAATGCATTCACTCACATCATAAAAGAGTCCAAAGTTTGGAAAAAATTCCTTCTTTGCAAAGCAAAGCTGGTAGAGAGAGATGGTAGCGATGGAACTGCTTTCTTCCCCTACAACGGAATCATCGGTAGCGATCCATAGGTACAACAGCTTTCTGGGGTCGTTCTCTGGTTCGTGAAGGAGGAAGTGGGACACAGCCGGGCATTCGGGTTTGTAACGTGAGCTGTAGCTAAACGACAACAAAACAAAAGACACAAAGACATGCGGAGTAACTCCCGGAGATAAAAAAACAACTCTATTCAAACCAGGTAAAACAGCAACAAACATTTATAATAATCAAATGCGACGGCTAAATATGAAATGACTGTGGCATTTCTGGTTGCTTGTTTCGTTTCCTTTATTTGCTTTGCCTTAAATTTCCATGGGGAAAATTCTAGTCCATTTGGAGTCGTGGCATTCAGTGATCCTCAAATTCTTAGGAGATTCTAGGATTTCACTGTGCTCTTCTGACCAAATTTTAGGAGATTCTAGGACTTCCTCTGCCCATCTGACCAAATTTTAGGAGATTCTAGGACTTCACTCTGCCCATCTGACCAAAATTTAGGAGATTCTAGGATTTCACTTGCCCATCTGACCAAATTTTAGGAGATTCTAGGACTTCTGCCCAAAATTTAGAGATTCTAGGATTTCACTTTGCCCAAAATTTAGGAGATTCAAGGACTTCCTCTGCCCAGGGAAATTTAGAGATTCTAGGACTTCCCTTTGCCCAAATTTTAGGAGATTCTAGGACTTCCTCTGCCCATTTGACCTCTAGGACTTCACTCTGCCCATTTGACCAAATTTTAGGAGATTCTAGGACTTCCCTCTGCCCATTTGACCAAATTTTAGGAGATTCTAGGACTTCCCTCTGCCCATTTGACCAAATTTTAGGAGATTCTAGGACTTCACTCTGCCCATTTGACCAAATTTTAGGAGATTCTTGGACTTCACTCTGCCCATCTGACCGACCTGGACACCCTGGTATTTAATCCTTAGACTCCTTGCACTCCAGTGAGCCCTCTGTTTGTCTGTGTGTGTGTGTCTGTGTAGGCACGCATGTTCACACTTACTCTAACGCCGGACTGTGAAGTCGCCACATCTGAAAGCAGCCAAAATTGAAGCCGACAGCCAGTGTGCCGGCCTGCCCCAAGAACTTCAAACAGGTCACATGAACGTCGGCTGTGAGGTGTGAGAGGAAAAAAAAATGGGAGAGGCATAACAAACCAAAGTCACAATTAAACTAAAGCTTAAGCATGCAGGATGCTTGAGGACTGAACAATACAAAAGTCCCTGCAAAATGTGTCACCTATGGAAAAAAAAACCCTGCAGCAATTCAATGTATGGCTGTGCATCATAAAAGTCGCATGAATACTTTACTGTTATTGATAACATCATAAGATGGTATGAAAACAAAGGAGGTCGAAGAAAGTCAAAGTAATAAAGCCAATAAAAACTTAAAAAAACAACACAGCGCCGAACATAGCACTGCCAGTGTTCGACCCCAGGACCTGGCGAATCCATGTTTGACCCCAGGACATGGCGAATCCAGGTTTGACCCCAAGGACTTGGCAAATCCAAATTGGACAGGCTACTGATGCTACTAGAAAGAGAACAGAACTGAATCACGACCATGTTATCAAAAATGCCAGGCGGAAGCAAAGCTGCCCCGTGCAAGGCGTGATAAAAGCGTTAAAATGAATGCCAGTCATGTAATCTGTGACAAACGATGCTTACTCTCGTCAAACACCTTCTGGATCGAGTCATCTTGCCTCCTGTAATGATACTCTCCCTCACGGTGACATTGATCTGCACAAAAAGAAAAGAGGATAAAAATGAGGATGAAAAGTGAGAGGAAAAAAGATAGTATTTTGAGAACATATGATCAGGACTAAGATTTTGTTCACCATATGCAGTGATCTTGAGTTGAATTTAGAGCTTTGTTTTTCTTATTTTTTAAGTCCACCAGAAAAAGGACAAAAATATACTAAACAAAAAACAAAAGACAACAAGGCCACATATTTCCGATAAACAGAATTAGACTGTAAGTGTTAAATTAAAACATCACCAATTACACTACAAGACAGTGAGACCGATTTGGCTGATCAATATTTTATACCAAATGAGAAGCAAAGCAGGGAAAACAGATGGCATAAAAACTAAGATAAGAAATAAATCAACTTAGATGGTCTGGTCATGGAAACAGTGATACAGTATAAATCAACTTAGATGGTCTGGGCATGTAAACAGTGATTCAGTGCTAAGGTAAAAGACAAAAAAGCAAATATCGGGCAATGTGGAAAGAAGATAATAAAAAAAAGGCACTAAATCAAAGAAATTTTAGTCACAGAAGGCAACAAAAAACGTCAGGACAGGGTAGCCTAGAGAAAGATCCTTTCGGACATCTAAACCCATACACCGAAAGGTAGATTGGGAACTGATAAAGAATGAAAAGAAAGAAAAAAAGAAAGAAAGAAAGGAGATGCATAGTTGGAAGAAAAAAGAGAAGCGTAATTGGCAGAAAAAAGAGAAGCTTGGCAGAAAAAAGAGAAGAGTAGTTGGAAGACAAAAGAGAAATGTAGTTGGAAGAAAAAAGAGAAGCGTAGTTGGAAGAAAATAGAGAAGCGCAGTTCGAAGAAAAAGAGAAGCGTAGATGGAAGAAAAATAGAAACACGGAAGAAAAAGTGACGTGTAGATGGAAGAAAAAAGAGAAGCGTAGTTGAAAGAAAAAGATAGGTGTAGTTGAAAAAATAAAGGGAAGTGTAGTTGAAAGAAAAAAGAGAAGCACAGTTTGGAAGAAAAATAGAAATGTAGTTGGAAGAAAAAGAGAAGCGTAGTTGGAAGAAAATAGAGAAGTTTAGTTGGAAGAAAAAAAGAAGCGTGGTTAGAAGAAAAACAGAAATATAGTTGGAAGAAAAAAGAGAAGCGAAGCTGGAAAAAAAAAAGAAGTGTAGTTGAAAGAAAAAGAGAAGCGTAGTTGAAAGAAAAAAGAGAAACGTAGTTGGAAGAAAAAGAAAAGAAGCTCAAAAACACACAAGCCAAAAAACACCAACATACCATCTAGTAGGAGGGCCAGCTGCTTATTGTGAGAACGGGCCCGCTCTCGTTTGGCTTTAGGATCAACTAGGTTGCCCCCTGTCACTGAGAGCTTCTTTGGCTCAATCTCTGTGCTCTGATTGATTGCAACTTCATCCAAACACAAATCTGGCATACACGACAATAGAACAGATGATACTTATTAGGAAATGGTAATCATAAAACAATGTTAAATGCTTAGTAAAGAAGGAAACATAAACTAATACACATAAATGCTCAATAAAATCAGATGAAAAAAACAAAAAATTCTGAAGCATGGAGGAGAAAGTAAGTTTTCCATAGAAAGCCATTACGGCCCATAGAGTCGAAGCTTATCCTGATTTTTAAAAAAAAATAATTTGATTTACCAACATCCATGCTAAGATGATCTCGGGTTTTCGGTAGGATTTTTAATTTTTCCCTGACTGCCCTGTAAACAACAAAGGGATCTTTAACATGCACAGAGTGTTGTGATCTGCACGAGAGACCTCCCTTTTATCATCCGTCTTAGATGGGACTAGGTGTCAATCAACCTACTTGGACAAGGTGGGTAGATTGTACTTGAAAACACTTTTAAACTGTCGCAGGGCTTGAACCCACGACCTTTGGGTTGAGAGGCAGACACTTTGTCTCTGGACTACCGAGTCCAGTCCCTGCGGAACAGGTGATGATAATCACCTCCTGGATAGGACGAGGGATGTCAATGGGCATCCAAAAACTTCAGGAAAGTCAAAACCAACATTACATTATGCAACTGAACCAAGCAACGGTCTCTCAGGCAACACAGCTGTGGGACTTTATTAGAATCTGCGGCTCTAAATTATTGGGGTCCGAAAGTTCATAGCAAAAATTAGAGAGAGAGAGAAAGAGTGAGAGAGAGAGAGAGAGAGAGAGAGAGAGAGAGAGAGAGAGAGAGAGAGAGAGAGAGAGAGAGAAAGAGACTCCAGTTTTCAATCAAACTAGACAAATGTAAATTCTAGACAGTCTAGATTAGGTCTGGTATACATACTAGATCTACATTCTAGACAGTCTAGATTAGGTCTGGTATACATACTAGATCTACACACACTGTAACAACTCGGACATCTAGATCTAAATCTAACTTGTGGTATAGATCAAGTTACCTTCTTACTTATTAGATCTATTCTTAAAATACACCAGTAGACCTAGATCTAGTAACATACACACTAAAAGACACATTTATCGTTTTCTATTTATCATGTATTATCAGACACCCCCCCCTCAAATTAAGAATACACACTCACACTGTAGTAACACCTCAGAGATCTAACTTGTGGTATAGTACCTTACTTATTAGATCTAGAGTTAGTAAAGCAGCTTTTCCACTTCAGCCGTAGCTGATACCACTCCGACAAAAACAACACCAAGCTAATCCATTGGCATCTAATTTCCTCACATAGGATGAAAGGTAATCCTTGTTTGTGTCTGTGTCTGATAATCACTTCCATTTGAATTTATTTTTGAGAGTCTGAAATCACATCCTTATCACGATCTAGAAAACAGTGTGGCGCTGCCATTTCGATTCAAGCTCAAGACAAAACTGAAAGTGAAAGCCAAAAAAAGCGGTTTGATTGAAAACAACGCGTTCAAAACATTCCACCTTCCACATCAGAGAACTCCACAGTTAGACTTTGTGCGAGAGTTCAAACTAGCGCAGACGATTTGTGAAAAGTGCAAAAGGTCCTTTAAAGTTTAAAGAAAAGAGCGGAACACTTGGCTTGGAAAATACGATTTCCTTCCTTACATTTCTAAGGGGAAAAAAGGATCTGTTTGCGAATAATTTCTTCTCGATGTGCGAATGTTTTGAGGATCGGCACTGGGTGGACTCGCAGAAAACGAAACTAGGCTTGGCAGGCCTACGTGTTAAGACCTTTATTCAAATTGGGGAAATGGAGGGAATCTGGGGTGGGAAAGAGAACAAAGGCTAAATAATGAAATTGAAGGTAGGAGAAGGGGATTTTGGAGATACTAACAAAAAAACAGGAATTCCTGAAAAAAAAGGAAAGATTTACATCCCTGAGGACGCTAGTCTGAGACAGGTCTTTATTCCCAAGCTAGTGCATGTAGCCAGTTGCACCTGGGTTGAGCTGGGAAAATGCATGTTAAGTGTCTATTAAAAAAAAACAACGTCGGGCCCAGCTATGCTGCTAGGATTCAAACCTGAGACCTCATGATCCCTAAACTGGCAGTCTGACCACTCGACAAAACATACCCATAATTTGGACTCAACATCACATGACCTCTAAGATCTCAAACTTATTTGTTTAGATTCATTTTCAAAAAAAGACGCTGTATAAATAATTCAACACGTAACCCCCCCACCTAACAGACAAAAAAACACAGTAAGACACAAAGAACTGCTGACCCCTTCACCCCAATCTGGTTACCTGTAAGATAAACGTAGCCTCCTTGGGTACCAACAGCCACAAGGCCACAAAAGAAGTTGAGATGGCAATATAACTTATGACCCATGAAGGAACATCGTCACAGATGTTAGAAAACAGAACTTCCAAAGACGTGATCTGAAGTATCAATAGCATTTATGTTAAATCAGTAATTTGGTAAATTGATAGCAAGTCAGACACATGCAACAGACATCAGAGAAAACAATATAACACACACATGTAACAGACAATATAAACAACATAACAAACAATATAAACAATGTAACAGACAAACAATAATAGACAAATAATATAACCCCAGACAAACAATATAACCCCAACATGTGACAGACAAACAATATGTAACAGACAAACAATATAACCACAACATGTGACAGACAAACAATATAACACAACATGTGACAGACAAACAATATAACAACAAACAATGTGACAGACAAACAATATAACCACAACATGTGACAGACAAACAATATAACATATAATAGACAAACAATATAACCACAACATGTAACAGACAACATGTGACAGACAGACAAACAATATAACCACAACATGTAACAGACAAACAATATAACACACAAACATGTAACAGGCAAACAATATAAACACACACATGTAGCAGACAAACAATATGACAGACAAACAATATAACAACATGTGACAGACAAACAATATAACCACAACAGACAAACAATATAACCACAACATGTAACAGACAAACAATATAACCACAACATGTAACAAAAACAATATAACACAACATGTAACCCCAAACAGACAGACAAACAATATAACCACAACATGTAATAACAGACAAACAATATAACCCCAACATGTGACAGACAAACAATATAACCACAACATGTGACAGACAAACAATATAACAGACAAACAATATAACCACAATATGTAACAGACAAACAATATAACACACATGCAACAGACAAACAATATAACCCCAACATGTGACAGACAAACAATATAACCCCAACATGTAACAGACAAACAATATAACCACAATATGTAACAGACAGACAAACAATATAACCCCAACATGTAACAGACAAACAATATAACCACAACATGTAACAGACAAACAATATAACCCGCACACGTTGAGGAAACTCCACAGCTCTGACGACTTTCTTCTTTGAAATGCTGAACAAACAAAGCGTCCCTTGTTCGGACAAATTGGAAGTTGCGACCATAAGCATGTGTCCACCACAGTACTTGAAGTCTGTCACACACGATATTCTCGTGTGACTGTCGTCTGAAACTCCACAAGATTTTACCAAACCTCCAAGTGGCGACGATTTCATCGGAATCTGCAAAGTACACCTCAAGCAGAGAGTCTGTATATGCCCAGACCAAAAGGCCATCTGAAAGACAAAAACATAGCTTGCTACACAATTTGTCCATCTATTGACATAAACTGATGTGCAATTTGACATTTAATGAACTGTTGTACGAGAAAAAAAAATAACACCAATAAAAACAAAAAATGCAAAAACAAAACAAACTTTAAAACATTTATAACGTTGTATGCGCATTAAGAAAACTTTTTGTAACGTTTTTTTCCACTCTTGTTTCATCATCTCTCTTCTCTCATCAGTCTCTCTGGCTTTCGTTCTTACTGTCTCTCAAAAGTGTTTAAAAACATCCCACAAAATCACCTTTAGAGCAGCTAGCATGCTTGGCATTGAAATAAGCCGTGGGTCCCCCTCTTCAAAGTCTGGTTTTAACTCCAACTTCACCATTTCGAGGCAATTTAATTTTGGTCACAGTGAATTCTCCACATCTGTCCATGCAATTTGTGACAATTTACCTGGAATGCAGACAAGGAAATCAAGCTTATGAATGGAATAAATGTAAAATTAAAAACGAAACAGATTTTAACACCGACATAAAAATAAGTCTAAAAGCTTTGAGTTAATAATAATATGAGGAAAAATATAATATTTTAAAATCAACTGTTATTCATTATGTTGTAAGGCTCACATAGTGACTACCAAAAAACTTCGCTTATCCTCTACCAACACTAAATTTAAAAAATATAAAAAATGCAATCTCACAACTCACTAGCCTATTTCAAGTTCAAGACTCGTGATACCAGCACCCTCCCCCCAGCAGCTCATTGCAACGCCCGTGTTGCTACGCAGTGACATAGACCTCAGCCTAAACAAAAATCAAAGATATAAGTTTTACCGTATCTAACAACAACAGGGAAAAAGTACACAATAATGACCACTGTTCAGACGCTTTAGATTCGACAAAATAGGGAAAATAAATATTTTTGAATCGTGACATGTCGACCGATTCACATTTGCAATAACGGACGGTGCACCTCCTATGCTATCGCAGTTGTTTTTGTACGACCACAAACAAATTTCTTAGCGATTTTCGAATCTGGGCACATTCCTTTTACTCTTCTTAATAGTCCCGAACTGATCACTAACCGAGACAGGCAAGTTTTTCTCAAATATAAATTTTGTCCATAAAACATCTGCCTTAATCACAGAGCAATCTCTGTCCTTGGTCATGAAGCCACTGATATTCCTACTGGATAGACTGTCCTTAACTGCAGTAGCATGCTTTGCAGATTTCACATGTCATCCTTCCCACCACTGGCAATGCTAACATCTAAACCACAAGGTACACAATGTGCAAAGCTGTCCCCTTTCACAGAAGGTTTAATGCATGGCCATTCCTTCCTATGTTCCTCCCGAAATTTAACACTTGGTTTAGGTTTCTTGCTTGGTTGAGAACTATTAGTATTACAACTAGATCTAGAGGTAGGTTCCACATCTTCTGAATGTTCTATTTCCAAAGGCCTTTTTTTCTTCAGAAATCGATCCATGCCCAATTCGAAATAAAACGTTTATATTATCTAGATCGCAGAGCCTAGAATTCCAATTTTAGACACGGTAAATTATAATAAAAACAGCAGTAAATTAATTAATACATTAGGATTGAATAAATCCAAAACGAAGGTAAAACTAATCAAAAATATAATCCAGGTAAGATTCAAGAAGAAAACAGACACAATCAAGAAAGCGCGCTAGATATAGAAAATAATATGAGTCAGTTATCAGTTTTGTAATCAAAGGAAAGAGACTGAAACTGTGAGAGAATAAGACTATTTAAATGATTACAATTTAAACCTAGCAAAGTGAAAGCAGTTTCTTGCCAGACAGCATTAACAGGTGAATATCGAGTACTCAAAATTGCTGAATGTAATCTACGATTACTATCAATGAAACTATTTATATTTAGTATCGAAACAAAAAGGTTTTATTGTCTTCGATTATTCCTACCAAGTACGATTATAAGCTTAGTACTTAGTAGAAATTATATTTCGCAATTTTCTTCACCATATAAATTTTCGCTCTCGAGAACAAAAAAGCTGGAAAATTGCGGCCATATCGGGATGTCGGGAATGGGGGTTCCAAATCGGGAAACTTGGCAGGTCTGAGAACCCCCCCCCCTAACCCAAGTAGAGCTCACGGTGTTACCGGAAGTGACCTTCTTACAGTGAGGGGTTGCCCCAGCCATTTGCATGAAAAAACGAGTGTGTGCAACGGGCGAAAGTAGGATTTAGACTTAGTTTCAACAACGAGTCCATATTTACAGATGATACAAGACCTATAAAACATGCATTTTCTGTAAGTTGAAAGATTAAGGAATTCATATTGAGATGTTATTGCAACAAGAGAAACTTAAACTAAGGACTAAACATAAGCCGCGATAGCCGTGTAATCAACTTAGACCTCTCACTAAGTGTGTTGAATGGCAAAGCGTCACTTTGATGAATGATAATGAGGCTATCGGGAAAGCCGTTCAATGATGTTCTGCCTTATCTTTACTTTATATTGATTCTATTGAAAGTCGCAGGCAAAAAAAAAATTGGTACCCCGATCATGGAAGTCCTACCATCTACTACTCTAGATCTCTAGAGTTAGAATCTAGATCTAGTGTAGAGCAAGAATAATCTAGATTCTATCTAGATCTAGCTCTAGATCTATCTATCTTGATCTAATCTTAATCTAGATCTGGATTAGATCTAGAATCCAGATCTAGATAGATCTCTTAGACAAAAATTGCAATCCTTGTAAAAATGTATCATTCTGTACGTACAGATCTCATGAAGCCCCTGAGATTACCACCATGGCGGACAGGGTTTACTTCAAAGAAACAAACAAACCTCATGAATCGAGCGTTTCAAGCACGGCTTGTTGGGGAGAGCGCCATTTTCTTTGAGTGATGAAATGGTTCAAATCACGCCGGGTGTACATACGATATTTGTCGGTATCTCGAGAGTATCACGGGATTTTTTTCTCTCACTTTGTTACTGTAGGCATGGTACAGTATACTAGATGTACTTTATAATTTTTTATTCGTGATTACATGGAATTAAATTGGTTAAAATGCCGTTTGAATAATCAAAATAGACAACAAACCTTCTTTAAACGGTTATTTAGTACCTTATTCACAGAAGGAAACGGACAATCGTAGCGTCTCCGAACTCTTCAACTGCAGATTGCAACTTCATGCAATAGAACGGCTTCCGGGTGTCTGAAGTTTGTCTCGACAACCGAAGTCACAATTTAGCTTTCCATTTTAAATTCTTATTTAAAGTATTAAGTTAGATAAATCTACACTCTAAAATTTTAAAAATCTAGCTAGCAGCAGTTCAGGACGTGGTCACCTTGTAAATATGTGAGTCGCTTGATTGATGTGCAGGCTTATTAGGAGCGAGGGTGAACTGAGGGAAGGAGTACCATCATAAAGTAAAAAGATAATCCTGTCCCAACCAATTAACAAAGAGGGTTTATTTTGAATCGGTGAAATACAAAGTTCGGCACTCCTTAACCCAAGAAAAGCGCAACTTGTTTCCTCGATCTCTTCCAGCAGAGAGGCTCTGTCATGGAACGTGAAGACAGGACTGGACATGTGATTAATTCCCCTTTTTAAACTTTTTCCTAGCTAAAGTATAATAACTACAGCACTGTAGTGTTACTGTTATTGTTATAAGTGTATATATTTTAGCATACAGCTAGCATTATAGTATGTTTAGTCAAGGCGGTAGTGCCTGGGGAAGGTTACGTATTTATCTGTCATGTTATTAAATACCCCGATCATCTTGTAGCCCTGGCCGTCTCCACCCAGGCAACCCTGCTCTGTCATTGAGCGACGGTAAGATTGGCTTGGACCGGATGATTGACATCTGGTCCTGCAGTCACTAGCCTAGCACTGTATTTTGTAGTCATGGCGTTAGCAGGGAAAGTTACCTGTTTATCGTTATATAATAAAAGCAACTTTTTTTATAGATGACATGGTAAATTAGTCCGACGTATCGTATATATATTGTTTTTCCACAATAAGATGTTTAAATAATTTGTTGCATGCACTGTATTGGAATGTTTCAATTGTTCATAAGCATGGTAATTTAACACACTTCCGCTGAAAGCCACATGTTTTTCGGGCTCTCATATTCTACATATCAATACATTGTGCGAAATTAGAAAGTCAATACAGAAAGGATTTCAACCTATCAGTGTACAATCCACCCCTCCTCCCCCCGACACACACGCCCCATCCTCTCCTACACATTACTGACCCATCACTTTACAAGAGCTTGCAATTTTCTTATGCCGTAACAAAACGCCAGCAGATGTTTATGTTTCAAAAGCTTCTATGGTCGTATTTATAATAACATAATCCATTCAGATTACAAACAAAGGGTGGGAGAAAATGGATGGTTGAGATGAGATTTCTCGTGGTAAATTCCATTTCCACGTCTTGCTGTGATCATTTGTCAAAGAACAGACTTAGAGTAAACTTCTCTTTCCTGTCTCTTTCTTGTTGGTCGGTAGGAGCATGTGGCAGCCTCAGTTTTATTCATCACCAACATGCGAATCATGAATTCAATGTCAGTGGCTTCTAAGTGATATTGGATCTCCGAAATAAAGAGGGGATGATCTTCTTGCCACCTAGCCTGGTCAGCTAAGATTCTGGACTGCCATTGGTGCATCTGGTGTTCAAACATCCCCTCTACCTGACCAAATCAGGCTTGATTTGTATTGTTGGACATTTTCATTTCAGTTGGAGTTCTCTCTTTCACTCTACCTATCCTCTCTCTCTCTCTCTCTCTCTCTGTCAGTCTGGTCTGTCTGTCTCTCTCTCTCTCTCTATCTGTCTGTCTCTCTCTGTGCCTCCCTACTATCTGTCTGTCTATTTCTCTCTCTCTCTCTCTCTCTCTCTCTCTCTCTCTCTCTCTCTCTCTCTCTCTCTCTCTCTTTCTGTGCCTGTCTATATAATGCAGGTTTATTGGTTAAGCGATAAAAGCTAAATACCAATCAAATGAAAAGTTGACATTTCAATTGAGCTCAGTCAGTCTTGTTGGTCCTTATACGGCGATACGTGAGGGCCAGATTTCACACCGGTCAGAGGTGGGGTAAGTGATCAACGAAGCAGACTAGGCCTTGGTCTGACCACAGCCTCAAAAGTGAAAAAAACGTACATGTACTTCCTGCGTGCTTGCCGTGTAAACAAAAATATATACATGTATGTATGAATGTAGATCTAGATTCTTTCTAAAAAAAATACTAAAAATCTTCACTAAAAAATAGTTGTTGGGGTGGTGTTTAATTCTTGACTGTGACTGTCATTATTTCCAACCGTATTGGGAATACTTCTTTTTTTGGCATGATCACGCTTTAGCACCCCCAGCGATATTGAAGACCATCATTGGTGTTGAACACAAAAATCACCCCCAACTTTCACCAAATTCAATTTCGATACGCTTCCTCTTCTACATTTTTTGACAAATGTCTTTCAAACTTAGCACACACCTTATTTGATATAAATACAATATATCGAAATTGATCAGATTTGATTACTGTTTTATTAGTAAGTTTTGTTTGTATGAATTTTTAAAAAAGCACATGAGAACAACCAAAAATATACAAAAATTTTGTACAAAGAATTCAAATGTTCCAAAACTATAATTACATATATATATATATATATAAAAAGTATCTGATCATTTTTTGTTTTGTTTTCCCCCACTCATCATTTATACCAAATTTCATGAAGATATATTGAGATATAAAAAATAAGATAGGAAATAATGACCAAAAAACGATTTTTTGAGAAAATCATACAATTTTTCTCTTAATACTTTGAGACATCATAAAACCTTGAGAGGCTCTCAACTACTTCTTATTGACACTGTTTCAAGTGCACCAGTACTGCTTTACTCATTTTAAGATGGTGCCTTTTGATAACAGGTGCACGGAATATGTTCCATATTCTCCAGACGATCTAAGGCAACGTTCATAATTAATAAGTCTTCAAATAAGTTCTTTTCGATAGCGTTTATTGTGACGATCAAAATGAGTACTAATTTGCCATGCAATATTTCTGGCTTTTATCGTATGACAGCTGTGTTGAAAGATAGGCCTGTATCGTATCTAAAAAATTTGTAGAATATAAATTCAAAGAACCGTTACTGAGTTTTTTTTATGATTTCATTATGATGGGAATGAACTGCTCTATCCACTAGTGTGATAGACTATATTTGTCCCATTTTTATTTAAAAAACACAGACATCATTCTATTGACATTGACAAGAGGAAGCCTTGTGCCAAATATTATGCAAATCGTTTGCTAAATCACGTAGGAGATAGAAATTCGGTGGGGGGAAAGCTATATTTCGAGAAAAATGCAAAGAAATCAGAAGAAAATAACACAAAACAAGACGCTTTGTCCTTTTTGTAGCAGCCCCCTTACTCGTTCGACAGTCCCTGGCATTGTTACTAATGTAAACAGGACTGAATTTAGGTTTAGATGTGTTGCAAAAACAGATGTCATAATGACTCGTTTTTTGTTTTATTCCTCTATTCCTATACTTGTACGCATGTTGACAAACACACTGACTGGCAACGCATGCCTTCCACCTCTTACGTCATTCAGTGCTAACCCAAATCAGCAGGCTGTGTTCTCGAAAGCTAAATAAAACTAATGTTGCCAGAGACGATTAGCAGACGATGCCATCTTCTCAATCAGTGTGAGGGTAATTGAAGTAAAAATTTTGACTGTTTTTACCAACCCGTGCCTACAAAATATTTTGTAACTAAAAAAATATACGCCACATGGACATTTTTCTGCCATGAACTTGTAGTTAAATGATTGTTCTACCCGAAAACATAAACAGAAATCAACATTTTTGTCCCAACCTTGCCAATTCAGGTGCCCCCTCACCCCTTAATGGTTAAAAACTCCAGGACTGGAAATAGAACACTACATTTTAAATATTTTGTAAGTCTTGTGGCACTTCCTTTGTCACTGCCTCATATATATATATATATATCTACATTATATTACTAGATATAATTAATATAGTTTGAAAATGTTTTGATGTTTGTCTTCTCTGCCATTTTCTTCTATAAATTTAGTGCAATGGCTGACCTTGATGAAGTCAGTCCAAACCATTCGAGGGGGAAGATGATGTCGAAGAAATGACCAATGAGCTTATCGTGGAAGATCCAGAAGCTATTGTAAGTTCTCTAAAATGAAATCACTTTTGGACAGGGATGTCAAGCGGTTTATTGACGTTAGAAATAGGTTAGAATAAAAAAAATGATATGTATCTGTCTGTGTGTGGATCTGACAAAACCTGTCGTACGGTGACAATTTTCAAGTGTTGTGGGTTTCTGTGTGTGCATAATTTGATAGCGCACTGTGTTCTGAGCACTTAAAATTTTATTGGGTGCAAATCTGTCAAATTTTAACGTGACAAAAACAATTTGTAAGAAGAATTTTTAGAATGCAGAAAACCTCTTTTTCACTTTTGAGAAAATCGCGTTCAAAGGATTTCTTTTGTTTTGAAGAAAGTTTCCAGTAATGTGCTAACAAGTGCCTTTTAAAGACGCTTTAAGTCACTTTCAAGGCAAAATGTTTCATCAGGTTCATAAAAGATTATTTTAACCACTCAATTGTCATGAAAATCTTCCACAGCTCACGTTTTCCCTGTTTTCTCGGTTAAAACCCCCTTTCACCGTACTACAGATTTTGTCAGGTCCACACACGTATATGTACACTCGTTTCCTGTTTAATCGCACCACAGCGGGAGCGATTGTTGGAAATTGCAATAAACCACTAAGGGCCCCGTGTTTAGCGTAATTTTGAGCACTTGATGACTAGGCATGTCTGGTGCAATATTGTTTGCATTGATAACTTTGCTCTCTAAGTCTTCACAGACTTTGAATCGTTATGAACACATTCTCATCTGTGTAAAAGGTGTAGGCATTCCAACAGGCATTACACAGCCAACAAAGCATACGACAGTAATTCAGTTCATTCCTTATGTTGAGCTAGTAGTGTAGTAAGATACAATATATGGAATGCGTGATAAGTGCCGTCACTTCTTTTTATCTCAATGGTCGGTCTGCGGCTGCCCACTCGGCTTATTGGCTGGGGAAAGTCATATGTTACTTATTGTACCGTACAATACTATGCTGCCCAGCTGTCTAAGTCTCTCTATACAAGGCTGTTTCAAGTGTGATCGCGCCTTTGACTGTCTGCCAGACCCGCAACCAGTGTCGGGCCATTGCATCATTGCGGTTGTTGGGTAATGACAATGTAGACATGCGAGCATCGTTTGGCAAAGTGTGAAGTCATATGGAAGCTGGCCGGAAATCTGAGGGTTGTGTTTATCCAAAGTGAGTTGCAAATAACCAGTGACTTTTACATGGAATTAATTCTGTTTCTTGGGGAAAGTTGAGATGTTAGAGCGGAAATTGCAATTAATAGCAGAGCTGCGATACATGGAGTTGACTGTAAAGTTCCCTGAAGGCTGACAGTATGGCTCACAGAGCCAACACTGATGCTTGAGGGGAAACATTGGCTCCTGGAAACTGTCGTTTTCTGTTGCCAGTTTTACTCACCAGTTGGTGCTAGTACCCATTTCATGCCTAGCCTGACCAGGAATCGAACCCACGACTTCATGATCCCTAATCGAACTACCGACTTTTCAGACTTTGCCATAGCGCAGAACTTGATATATGCAGCTTTCATGATTTTCCCCCCTTGTGGCAGAAGTGATAGAAGTTTGCATTCCCATTTATATAACCTCGGTTCATCAAAAGGGTGGTGTAATAGGGGAACATTTGGGGGGGGGGGGGGCATGAATGTGTTTTCAACGTGTACTCAAATTTAATGTGTGCGTCTGTATATCTTGGGTGCTCGTGGTAGAGCGCTACATGAACTTATGTTTGCAGTTTCTTACAGCTCTGTTTGCATTTGTGGATTTTAAAACTTGTTTCTTTTTTTTTTTTATGAGAAAAGAAGGGCAGAGAACATCAGAAAAAATAATTGGCTCCTTATTTTCATTTTCATTCTTTTGATTTTGTTTTGTTCATTTTCAGGATATCGATCTCAACCACTGTCGCATCGGCAAGATTCGCAATCTGGAAAATGTGACAATTGCTGAGGTAACTCTATGTGTGTCGGACGCAAATATTTGAATAACAGCAAACTGTTTTGCGTATTTTGACATTTCAGAACATCATTTAACTCTATTCTATGTCGATTTATGAATTGATTATTAAAATAAATGAAGTTATAAACAATATGAAAATATATCATGTGTGCATGTCCCCTGAAATAAATGAAGTTATGAATAATGTAAAAATATATTATATGTGAATACAGGAGTCGCTGGATAAAAGCACACTCTGCATAAACACACGCCTACATCTGCTGACCAAATTTTTACTATTTATAATAAAAAATGTCCCATAAACACACGGTATGCATAAAAGCACGCTTTTTTCCTCTGCCCAAAGGGTGTGTTTACCCAGCTACTATGTATATCCTGGAATAAATGAAGTGATAAATAATGTGAAAATATATTATATGTGAATGTACCCTGGAATAAATGAAGTGATAAATAATGTGAAAATATATTATGTGTTAATATGATTCTAGGATGCAAACCCATGACCTGATGGTCCAAAGTATGGCAACCTAACCACTAGACCACTGACGCCACATCAATTCCAAACAGATTTTATTGAACTGATGAATTTGTTGTTTTGTGATATAGCCTACACTGTGATCAATATAGTTTGTTGGGTCCCCCCCCCCCCCCCATCCCAGACTCTCTGTCTACGCCAGAATTTGGTCAAGCAATTGGAGGGTTTGAGTTCCATGGTGAACCTGCGGGAGTTGGATCTGTACGACAACCAACTATCAAAGATTGAGAACTTGGAGTCTCTTGTCAACTTAGAGTAGGTTTGGCTTTGTGATTTTGTTAGTATATGCGTGTGTGTGTTAGAGCTTTTGTCATTCTTTTTGTGTGTGTTGTTGGTGTGTGTTAGAGCTTTTGTCATTCCTTTTGTGTGTGTTGTTGGTGTGTGTTAGAGTTTTTGCCATTCCTCTTGTGCTTGTTGTTGGTGTGTTAGAGTTTTTGCCATTCCTTTTGTGTGTGTTGTTGGTGTGTGTTAGAGTTTTTGCCATTCCTTTTGTGTGTGTTGTTGGTGTGTGTTAGAGTTTTTGCCATTGTTTTGTGTGTGTTGTTGTGTGTGTTGTTGGTGTGTGCCAGAGCTTTTGTGCGTATTGTTGGTGTGTGTTAGAGCTTTGTGCCAGCTTTTGCCATTCCTTTTTCCTTTTGTGCGTGTTGTTGGTGTGTGTTAGAGCTTTTGTGTTAGAGCTTTTTGCCATTCCTTTTGTTGTTGTGTGTGTTAGAGCTTTTGCCATTCTTTTTGTGTGTTGTTGTGTGTGTTGTTTGCCATTCTTTTTGTGTGTGTTGTTGGTGTGTGTTAGAGCTTTTGCCATTCCTTTTGTGTGTGTTGTTGGTGTGTGTTAGAGCTTTTGCCATTCCTTTTGTGTGTGTTGTTGGTGTGTGTTAGAGCTTTTGTGTGTGAGCTTTTGCCATTCCTTTTTGTGTGTTGTTGTGTGTTAGAGCTTTTGTGTGTGTTG
>JAXRKP010000572.1:197500-205000 GCA_037039925.1 Doris montereyensis
TGTTTTGAGGATTGGCTGGAGGGAGGGGAGGGGGGCTTAAACCCTGTTTTAAACAGTCATCGGCTTTGAAAGAAAGAAATAAACGAAATTTGCAGATTTGGTACAGTACATTTGGTTTGAAATACCCTGCACAATGATTGACTAAAGCCCATAGACAAGCCCATGGAATCTTGAACCTTGGATAGTTTCCATGACTAGGTCGTCCATAAAATAACAAATACAATTTTAATAAGTGAAGTGGCGACTAGAGCCCATAGACTAGAGCCCATAGACTTAGACTAGATCCCATAGACTAGAGCCCATAGACTAGATCCCATAGACTAGAGCCCATAGACTAGAGCCCATAGACTAGGATCCCATAGACTAGATCCCATAGACTAGAGCCCATAGACTAGAGCCCATAGACTAGAGCCCATAGACTAGAGCCCATAGACTAGAGCCCCTAGACTAGAGCCCATAGACTAGAGCCCATAGACTAGAGCCCATAGACTAGAGCCCCTAGACTAGAGCCCATAGACTAGAGCCCATAGACTAGAGCCCATAGACTAGACTAGACTAGAGCCCACTAGACTAGATAGCTAGAGCCCATAGACTAGAGCCCATAGACTAGAGCCCCTAGACTAGAGCCCATAGACTAGAGCCCATAGACTTAGACTAGAGCCCCTAGACTAGAGCCCATAGACTAGAGCCCATAGACTAGAGCCCCTAGAGCCCTAGACTAGAGCCCCATAGACTAGAGCCCATAGACTAGATCCCATAGACTAGAGCCCATAGACTAGAGCCCCTAGACTAGATCCCATAGACTAGAGCCCATAGACTAGAGCCCATAGACTAGATCCCATAGACTAGAGCCCTAGACTAGATCATAGAGAAGCCCATAGACTAGAGCCCATAGACTAGAGCCCATAGACTAGAGCCCATAGACTAGAGCCCTAGACTAGAGCCCATAGACTAGAGCCCATAGAGACTAGATCCCATAGACTAGAGCCCATAGACTAGAGCCCATAGACTAGAGCCCATAGACTAGAGCCCATAGACTAGATCCCATAGACTAGAGCCCATAGACTTAGACTAGAGCCCTAGACTAGAGCCCCTAGACAGAATCCCATAGACTAGAGAGAGCCCATAGACTAGAGTCCCATAGAGCCCCTAGACTAGAGCCCTAGACTAGACTAGAGCCCATAGACTAGAGCCCATAGACTAGAGCCCCTAGACTAGAGCCCATAGACTAGAGCCCCTAGACTAGAGCCCCTAGACTAGAGCCGATAGACTAGATCCCTAGACTAGATCCCATAGACTAGATCCCATAGACTAGATCCCATAGACTAGAGCCCATAGACTAGACTTAGAGCCCATAGACTAGAGCCCATAGACTTAGATAGACTAGAGCCCATAGACTAGATCCCATAGACTAGAGCCCATAGACTAGAGCCCATAGACTAGATCCCATAGACTAGAGCCCATAGACTAGAGCCCATAGACTAGAGCCCTAGAGATCCCATAGACTAGATCCCATAGACTAGAGCCCATAGACTAGAGCCCCTAGACTAGAGCCCATAGACTAGAGCCCATAGACTAGAGCCCATAGACTAGAGCCCATAGACTAGAGAGCCCATAGACTAGAGCCCATAGACTAGACTAGAGCCCATAGACTAGAGCCCATAGACTAGAGCCCATAGACTAGAGCCCATAGACTAGAGCCCCTAGACTAGAGCCCATAGACTAGAGCCCCTAGACTAGACTAGAGCCCCTAGACTAGAGCCCATAGACTAGACTAGAGCCCATAGACTAATAGACTAGAGCCCATAGACTAGAGATTTAGACTAGAGCCCCTAGACTAGAGCCCCTAGACTAGAGCCCCTAGACTAGAGCCCATAGACTAGATCCCATAGACTAGCCCATAGACTAGAGCCCCTAGACTAGAGCCCATAGACTAGAGCCCATAGACTAGAGAGCCCCTAGATCCCTAGAGCCCATAGACTAGAGCCCCTAGACTAGAGCCCATAGACATAGACTAGAGCCCATAGACTAGAGACTAGAGCCCATAGACTAGAGCCCCTAGACTAGAGCCCCATAGACTAGAGCCCATAGACTAGAGCCCATAGACTAGAGCCCCCATAGACTAGAGCCCATAGACTCAGAGCCCATAGAGCTAGACCCTAGACTAGAGCCCATAGACTAGATCCCATAGACTAGAGCCTTAGACTAGAGCCCTAGACTAGAGCCCATAGACTAGAGCCCTTAGACTAGACTAGAGCCCATAGACTAGAGCCCTAGACTAGATCCCATAGACTAGAGCCCATAGACTAGAGCCCACTAGAGCCCCTAGACTAGAGCCCATAGACTAGAGCCCATAGACTAGAGCCCCTAGAGCCCATAGACTAGAGCCCCTAGACTAGAGCCCTAGACTAGAGCCCCTAGACTAGAGCCCATAGACTAGAGCCCATAGACTAGAGCCCATAGACTAGAGCCCCTAGACTAGAGCCCTAGACTAGAGCCCCAGACTAGAGCCCATAGACTAGAGCCCATAGACTAGAGCCCATAGACTAGAGCCCATAGACTAGAGCCCATAGACTAGAGCCCTAGACTAGAGCCCATAGACTAGAGCCCCTAGACTAGATCCCATAGACTAGAGCCCATAGACTAGAGCCCATAGACTAGAGCCCCCTAGAGCCCATAGACTAGAGCCCCTAGACTAGAGCCCATAGACTAGAGCCCATAGACTAGAGCCCCTAGACTAGAGCCCATAGACTAGAGCCCATAGACTAGATCCCATAGACTAGAGCCATAGATAGACTAGGAGCCCATAGACTAGAGCCCATAGACTAGAGCCCCCTAGATAGACTAGAGCCCTAGACTAGAGCCCATAGACTAGAGCCCATAGACTAGAGCCCATAGACTAGAGCCCATAGACTAGAGCCCATAGACTAGAGCCCATAGACTAGATCCCATAGACTAGAGCCCATAGACTAGAGCCCATAGACCATAGACTAGATCCCATAGACTAGAGCCCATAGACTAGAGCCCATAGACTAGATCCCTAGAGCCTAGACTAGAGCCCATAGACTAGAGACTAGAGCCCCTAGAGCCCTAGACTAGAGCCATAGACTAGATCCCCCTAGAGACTAGAGCCCATAGACTAGAGCCCATAGACTAGATCCCATAGACTAGAGCCCATAGACTAGAGCCCATAGACTAGATAGACTAGAGCCCATAGACTATCCCATAGACTAGAGCCCATAGACTAGAGCCCTAGACTAGAGAGACTAGAGCCCTAGACTAGAGCCCTAGAGCCCCTAGACTAGAGCCCATAGACTAGAGCCCCTAGACTAGATCCCATAGACTAGAGCCCATAGACTAGAGCCCATAGACTAGAGCCCCTAGACTAGAGCCCATAGACTAGAGCCCATAGAGCCCCTAGACTAGAGCCCATAGACTAGAGCCCATAGACTAGAGCCCATAGACTAGATCCCATAGACTAGAGCCCATAGACTAGAGCCCATAGACTAGAGCCCATAGACTAGAGCCCATAGACTAGAGCCCATAGACTAGAGCCCACTAGACTAGACTAGAGAGACTAGATCCCATAGACTAGAGTTTAGACTAGATAGACTAGAGCCCATAGACTAGAGCCCATAGACTAGAGCCCATAGACTAGAGCCCTAGATAGACTAGAGCCCATAGACTAGAGCCCATAGACTAGAGCCCATAGACTAGAGAGACTAGAGCCCATAGACTAGAGCCCATAGACTAGATCCCATAGACTAGAGCCCATAGCCCCTAGACTAGAGCCCATAGATTAGATCCCATAGACTAGAGCCCCTAGAGCCCATAGAGATCCCCTAGACTAGAGCCCATAGACTAGAGCCCATAGACTGCATAGACTAGAGCCCCATAGACTAGATCCCATAGACTAGAGCCCCTAGATCCCATAGACTAGAGCCCCAGACTAGAGCCCATAGACTAGAGCCCCTAGACTAGAGCCCATAGACTAGAGCCCATAGACTAGAGCCCATAGACTAGAGCCCATAGATCCCATAGACTAGATCCATAGACTAGAGCCCCTAGACTAGAGCCCCTAGACTAGAGCCCATAGACTAGAGCCCATAGACTAGAGCCCATAGACTAGAGCCCATAGACTAGATCCCATAGACTAGAGCCCATAGACTAGAGCCCATAGACTAGATCCCATAGACTAGAGATTCCATAGACTAGAGCCCATAGACTAGAGCCCATAGACTAGAGCCCATAGACCAGAGCCCATAGACTTAGACATAGACTAGAGCCCATAGACTAGATCCCATAGACTAGAGCCCATAGACTAGAGCCCTTAGACTAGACTAGAGCCCATAGACTAGAGCCCTAGACTAGATCCCATAGACTAGAGCCCATAGACTAGATCCCATAGACTAGAGCCCCCTAGATCCCATAGACTAGAGCCCCTAGACTAGAGCCCCTAGATCCCTAGACTAGATCCCATAGACTAGAGCCCTAGATAGAGCCCATAGACTAGAGCCCCCATAGACTAGAGCCCTAGACTAGAGCCCATAGACTAGAGCCCATAGACTAGAGCCCCCTAGCCCTAGAGCCCATAGACTAGAGCCCATAGACTAGATCCCATAGACTAGAGCCCATAGACTAGAGCTAGATCCCTAGACTAGAGCCCATAGACTAGCCCATAGACTAGAGCCCATAGACTAGAGCCATAGACTAGAGCCCATAGACTAGAGCCCCTAGACTAGAGCCCTAGACTAGCCCTTAGACTGGAGCCCCTAGACTAGAGCCCTAGACTAGATCCCATAGACTAGATCCCATAGACTAGAGCCCCTAGACTAGACTAGATCAGAGCCCCTAGAGCCCATAGACTAGAGCCCCTAGACTAGAGCCCTAGACTAGAGCCCCTGAGCCCATTAGACTAGATCCTAGACTATAGACTAGAGCTTAGACTAGAGCCCCTAGACTTAGACTAGAGCCCATAGACTAGAGCCCAGACTAGAGCTTAGACTAGAGCCCCCTAGACTAGAGCCCATAGATTAGAGCCCATAGACTAGAGCCCATAGACTAGAGCCCTAGACTAGAGCCCATAGACTAGAGCCCATAGACTAGAGCCCCTAGACTAGAGTAGACTAGAGCCCTAGGACTAGATCCCCTAGACTAGAGCCCTAGACTAGAGCCCTTAGACTAGATCCCCTTAGAGCCCATAGACTATTCCCTTAGACTAGACTAGACTAGAGCCCCTAGACTAGAGCCCATAGACTTGAGCCCATAGACTAGACCCATAGACTTAGACTAGAGCCCTAGACTAGAGCCCCCTAGACTAGAGCCCCTAGACTAGAGCCCCTAGACTAGAGCCCATAGACTAGAGCCCCTAGACTAGATTAGAGCCCATAGACTAGAGCCCATAGTTTTAGAGCCCATAGACTAGAGCCCATAGACTAGAGCCCATAGACTAGAGCCCATAGACTAGAGCCCATAGATAGAGCCCATAGACTAGAGCCCATAGACTAGAGCCCCTAGACTAGAGCCCATAGACTAGAGCCCCTAGACTAGAGCCCCTAGACTAGAGCCCATTTCAGAGAGCCCATAGACTAGACTAGAGCCCATAGACTACTCCTAGAGCCCATAGACTAGAGCCCAGACTGAGCCCATAGACTAGAGCCCATAGACTAGAGTTCCTAGACTAGAGCCCCTAGACTAGAGCCCATAGACTAGAGCCATAGACTAGAGCCCAAGCTTATTCTGGTGTCAAGAGCGTGAAGTGGAATTTGATCATCACCTCCTGGCCAGGACGCTAGTCTGACGCAGGGTTTTACTCCAAAGCTAGTGCTTGTACCCATTTGCACCTAGGTAGATAAGACGTGTTTTTCCCAAGGAACACAACGTTAGACCTATCTGTGCCTGGATTCGAACCTGTGACCTCATGATCCCCACTCCAGCCGCCTAACCGCTTGGCCACTGATGCCAAAAGAGCACTGCAAACTGTTTTGTCAGACATCTTCCAGGCAACAATAAGACAATACGTAGCTTTGGGAGAAAATGCATCATGTGAAAAGCACATCCTAACTGCGATTGTTTCTGCCCTCACAGAGTAATGACTGCTAAAGGTGGAGGGCCTAGACAACTTGCGAGAACTGGAGGAGTTGTACATAAGTCACAACGGACTGGAAAAGATTGAAGGATTTGACAACAATGTAAGTCTCCTCTAGGTCTAATGGCCTTTGGTTTTATCATTTTCCTTATTTGATTATTATTATTATTATTATTATTATTATTATTATTATTATTATTATTATTATTATTATTTATTTATTTATTTATTTCTGTATCAGTTCCCATTCTACATTTTGATGTATGGGTTCATATGCCTGAGATGATCTTTCTCCACACTGCCCTGTGCTGGTATTTCCTTTCAAAAAAGTTAAATATCTTTGCTTGAATGCCTCTTTTATTTCGTCTTCCCACTTTCTCCGAGGTCTGCCTTTTGGTCTTTTACCGTGGGCTTTAGCATTGTATACTAATTTAGCTATTCTATTGATATTCATTCTTTTTACATGTACAAACCATCTCAATTGATTTATTTCTATCTTAGTTTTTATGTCATCTGCTTTGGTTTGATCTCTGATTGTTGTGTTTCTGACTTTGTCTCTTTTAGTTTTCCCTACTTCTCTTCTTAGATATTTCATTTTAGTTGCTTGTACTCTACTGTATTCCCTACTGTCAAAAGTCCCAAGTTTCACTGCCATAGACGAAAGTAGGACAATAAACTGTGTTGTATACTGCCATTTTGGTTTTTGATGACAATGCTTGTTTACCTATAAATGCCTTTCCTAGATGGTTATATATTGTCATTAATTTTGGATTCTGTGGCTGATTTCCTCTCATAGTTTTCCCTCTGAGTTAATCATCACTTCTGGATAATTGTGGCTTTGAACTTGTCTACATTCTCCCTGCCAAATTTAAGATTTTGTGTCTTAGCTTCCCTGGTTACTAGCATTGTTTTGCTTTCTTTGCATTTACTCTCATCCCTTTTCTTTTCATTGTTTAGTTGATATTCGACTGACTTTCTGATTTTCCAAACAGAACTAAATCATCAGCAAATGAAAGCAGTGATACATTTACTGGTTTGAGCTTCCACATACCTACTTTCATTTTCTTCCATTTTTGAGGATGCCTTTGCGACTGAATCCATAAATGTGATCAACAAAAGAGGACTTAGGAACAACCCTGTCTTACTCCTATATCTACATCAAATTCTTCAGATACATTTCCAGTTACTCTCACTGTACATGTTGATTTATTGTAAAAACTTTTAATGGCTTCTATTAAATTTTGCTCTGCATTGTGTTCTTTTAAGGAATGCCATAGTTCGTCCTTCCTCACAGTGTCAAATGCCTTTTCAAAGTCAATAAAACACAGGTGCAAGTCATTGTATTTCTCAATGAATTTTTCTATTAATTGTCTAATTGTAAATATGTGGTCTTGTACACTTTTCCTGGTCAA
>JAXRKP010000572.1:212500-217500 GCA_037039925.1 Doris montereyensis
TCACAAATTCGAGGATTACGTGTTTTAGGGAATATTGGGACGTACAAAGAATGATTTTGTTTGGTTAGGACTTTGTCACAAATGATTACGTGTTTTAGGGAATATTGGAGGCACAAGGGAGGGATTTTGTTTGGTTAGTTGTCATATTTGGGGATTTCCGTGTTGTTATCAAACATGGATTTGGTAATACAGGCTGCACTGTTTATTTATATAGATGCATGATATTCAAATGCTCTTGTTCTTCTTTTGGCCTGTGGGTCTTCTCAGTCTCAGCTGGTTCGCTGGTACAGTTGTTGCCACCTAAATGCCTGGTACTTGGGAAGCAGAGGAAATGGACATTTATGATGTGATATGGGTATTTGTGGGAAAATCGATCAGGATTAGAAATTGGGGGTGATCAGTGGACAGACAAGACAAGAATATAATAATTAATGTCAAGGTCGTTTGTTTTAGAAGAATCCTCAGTTTAACATAAAATTGAGTGTGAATGGTTTAGAAGACTTCTCAGTTTAACATAAAATTGAGTGTGAATGGTTTAGAAGAATCCTCAGTTTAACATAAAATTGAGTGTGAATGGTTTAGAAGAATTCTCAGTTTAACATAAAATTGAGTGTAAATATTTAAGAAGTCCTCAGGGTTACATTTAATTGAGTGTAAATATTTAAGAAGTCCTCAGTGTTACATTTAATTGAGTGTAAATATTTAAGAAGTCCTCAGTGTTACATTTAATTGAGTGTAAATATTTAAGAAGTCCTCAGTGTTACATTTAATTGAGTGTAAATATTTAAGAAGTCCTCAGTGTTACATTTAATTGAGTGTAAATATTTAAGAAGTCAGTTTACATTTAATTGAGTGTAAATATTTAAGAAGAGTCCTCAGGGTTACATTTAATTGTGTGTAAATATTTAAGAAGAGTCCTCAGGGTTACATTTAATTGTGTGTAAATATTTAAGAAGTCCTCAGGGTTACATTTAATTGAGTGTAAATATTTAAGAAGTCTCAGTGTTACATTTAATTGAGTGTAAATATTTAAGAAGTCCTCAGTGTTACATTTAATTGAGTGTAAATATTTAAGAAGTCCTCAGGGTTACATTTAATTGAGTGTAAATATTTAAGAAGAGTCCTCAGGGTTACATTTAATTGAGTGTAAATATTTAAGAAGAGTCCTCAGGGTTACATTTAATTGAGTGTAAATATTTAAGAAGAGTCTTCAGGGTTACATTTAATTGAGTGTAAGAAGAGTCCTCAGGGTTACATTTAATTAAGTAAGATTTGAGTGTGAGAAATAGGGACACGTGGAAACTTTAACACTGAGGTGATGAGCGTGCGGACAGGGTGACCAGTGCTAGCCACGAAGAACCAAAGGCACACTTCAGATATACACTGCCAATACGAGATGGGATTGGGGAAGCAATATGACTGCTTGCATGCGATGTGTGTCCAGTCATTTAGAAATGCTGTAGCAACTGATGACATCAAGGCGAGAGCTTTGACGGAGTGTTGAAGACTGTTGAATCCAATTGCCTAGTGACCACCAGTGATGCAATGGAACAAATACTGTAGCAACTGATGACATCAAGGCGAGAGCTTTGACGGAGTGTGGAAGTGGAAGACTGTTCAAGGCTATTCACGTTTTCTGCTACTGCTACTATGAATCTCTACATCTCTATTCTAGTTTTCATCTTCTATGAATCTCTACATCTCTATTCTAGTTTTCTTCTTCTATGAGTCTCTACATCTCTATTCTAGTTTTCTTCTTCTATGAATCTCTACATCTCTATTCTAGTTTTCTTCTTCTATGAATCTCTACATCTCTATTCTAGTTTTCTTCTTCTATGAATCTCTACATCTCTATTCTAGTTTTCTTCTTCTGTGAATCTCTACATCTCTTCTAGTTTTCTTCTTCTATGAATCTCTACATCTCTATTCTAATTGTCTGCTACTGAGTTTCTCTACATCTCTATTCTCATTGTCTGCTACTAAGTGTCTCTACATCTCTATTCTAGTTTATTACTACTAAGTATCTCTACATCTCTATTCTATTTTTCTACTACTAAGTATCTCTACATCTCTATTCTATTTTTCTACTACTAAGTATCTCTACATCTCTATTCTATTTTCTACTACTAAGTATCTCTACATCTCTATTCTAATTGTCTGCTACTAAGTATCTCTACATCTGTATTCTAATTTTCTACTACTAAATATCTCTACATCTCTAATCTAATTGTCTGCTACTAAGTATCTCTACATCTCTATTCTATTTTTCTACTACTAAGGTATCTCTACATCTCTATTCTAATTGTCTGTTACTAAGTATCTCTACATCTCTATTCTAATTGTCTGTTACTATGTATCTCTACATCGCTATTCTAATTGTCTGTTACTATGTATCTCTACATCTCTATTCTAATTGTCTGTTACTATGTATCTCTACATCTCTATTCTAATTGTCTGTTACTGTATCTCTACATCTCTATTCTAATTTCTGTTACTATGTACTACATCTCTATTCTAATTGTCTGTTACTATGTATCTCTACATCTCTACATCTTTTTCAGTATTCTTTTACTAAGTATGTCTACATCTCTATTCTAGTTTTCTACAACTAAACATCTTTACATCTCTGTCTAGTATTCTGTTCCTAATTCTCTCTATATATATCTATTATAGTTATAGTTGTCTCTTACTAAATATCTCTCTATATCTATTATAGTTATAGTTGTCTCTTACTAAATATCTCTCTATATCTATTATAGTTATAGTTGTCTCTTACTAAATATCTCTCTATATCTATTATAGTTATAGTTGTCTCTTACTAATTCTCTCTATATATCTATTATAGTTATAGTTGTCTCTTACTAAATATCTCTCTATATCTATTATAGTTATAGTTGTCTCTTACTAAATATCTCTCTATATCTATTATAGTTATAGTTGTCTCTTACTAATTCTCTCTCTATATCTATTATAGTTATAGTTGTCTCTTACTAATTCTCTCTCTATATATGTTATAGTTGTCTCTTACTTATTCTCTCTATATATCTATTATAGTTATAGTTGTCTCTTACTAATTCTCTCTCTATAACTATTATAGTTATAGTTGTCTCTTACTAATTTCTCTCTATATCTATTATAGTTATAGTTGTCTCTTACTAATTCTCTCTCTATATCTATTATAGTTATAGTTGTCTCTTACTAATTCTCTCTCTATATATATTATAGTTATAGTTGTCTCTTACTAATTCTCTCTCTATATCTATTATAGTTATAGTTGTCTCTTACTAATTCTCTCTATATCTATTATAGTTATAGTTGTCTCTTACTAATTCTCTATATATCTATTATAGTTATAGATGTCTCTTACTAAATATCTCTATATATCTATTATAGTTGTCTCTTACTAAATATCTCTATATATCTATTATAGTTGTCTCTTACTAAATATCTCTCTATATCTATTATAGTTATAGTTGTCTCTTACTAAATATCTCTCTATATCTATTATAGTTATAGTTGTCTCTTACTAAATATCTCTCTATATCTATTATAGTTATAGTTGTCTCTTACTAAATATCTCTCTATATCTATTATAGTTATAGTTGTCTCTTACTAAATTTCTCTCTATATATCTATTATAGTTATAGTTGTCTCTTACTAAATTTCTCTCTATATCTATTATAGTTATAGTTGTCTCTTACTAAATTTCTCTCTATATATCTATTATAGTTATAGTTGTCTCTTACTAAATTTCTCTCTATATCTATTATAGTTATAGTTGTCTCTTACTAAATTTCTCTCTCTATATCTATTATAGTTATAGTTGTCTCTTACTAAATTTCTCTACGTCTCTAGTCAACGTTTTTACAACTAAATACCAAGTCAATGTTTCTCTAAAGGAAATTTTCTATTATATGTCTAATTGTAAATACGTGGTCTTGTACATTTATTCCTGTTATATATCCACCCTGATGTTCTTCAATCTGATCCTCTAGTCTTTTCCTTAGTCTCTGTAACATAGTTACGTGTAAACTACCACAGCTACAAACATTTGTAGACTTTACTGATGATTTGAATAGTTGGCTTACCAGGTACGAAAACGTCACCACAACAAACGGATGGAGATGGGAAATTTGGGCGACGTATTTGAATGCTATATTAACTGGAGTGGAAGTGTGGAAGGGCCCTGGACTGCTTTTCACACCTATCCCAGGAAGAGGCAAAGGGTGACGAGTGCGTGAAGAGAGCATTGCAAAGTCGATATAACCTTACAATAGATGTATATGGGCATATTATTATGTTTCGTAACTGCAAAGCAAATGAGGGGGAAATTCGAGTATGTTTATTATTGGGCTCAAGACACACCTTGAAAGATGAGTGAGGTAAGCGGAGATGGACGAAAGCTACAACGACCTAAGAGATCTCTTTGTTCTGGAACAGTTCACGGATGGCTGCCCGGACGATCTGACGACACATATCCGCGAGAAGAAACGATCCTCGCTCGAATGTGTGGCAGAAACAACAGATGCTTTCTTAGCAAAACGGAACCGACAGTTAGGTAGCAGTAATGGACGGAATGCAAAACAAAAAAAAGGAGTAATGCGGAGACAAGTGCAAACATGTTTCAGCGTGGGATGCATGGACTCAAATCGATGGACTGTAGAGCTTGGGGAAGCAAAGACCAGGACGTCAAATGGTTTAAGTTTGGAACAGGAGGGGCACACGATGACAAGTTGTGTTGGAGCTTGCGGAGATAGACGAGATTATGACCTCAAGTGTTGTAAGTGTGGGAAACAAGGCCACATGGCCAGGTACTGTGAGGCATGGAATCAAAAGTGTGGGAAACAAGGCCATACGGCGAGTTACCGTGAGGCATGGAATGAAAAGTGTGGGGAAACAAGGCCATACGGCCAGGTACTGTGAGGCATGGAATCAAAAGTGTGGAAACAAGGTCATACGGCCAGGTACTGTGAGGCATGGAATCAAAAGTGTGGGGAAAC
>JAXRKP010000572.1:222500-250000 GCA_037039925.1 Doris montereyensis
GCTGCATGTCATTCATGTCAAGTTGTGAAATAAAAAGAAGGAAAAGTTAAAATCAATTTCAAGGCAGTAACAGATGGAGCAGTAAATACAATTCTAGTGTCGTCACAGATAGAGTAAGGAACACAATTCTAGTGTCGTCATAGATAGAGTAAGAAAATACAAGTCTAGTGTTGTCACAGATAGAGTAAAGAACACAAGTCTAGTGTTGTCACAGATAGAAGTAAGAAACACAAGTCTAGTGTTGTCACAGATAGAGTAAGGAACACAAGTCTAGTGTTGTCACAGATAGAGTAAGAAAACACAAGTTTAGTGTCGTCACAGATATAGTAAGGAACACAAGTCTAGTGTTGTCACAGATAGAGTAAGAAAACACAAGTCTAGTGTTGTCACAGATAGAGTAAGAAAACACAAGTTTAGTGTCGTCACAGATAGAGTAAGGAACACAAGTCTAGTGTCGTCACAGATAGCGTAAGAAAATACAAGTCTAGTGTTGTCACAGATAGAGTAAGGAACACAAGTCTAGTATAGTCACAGATAGAGTAAGAACACAAGTCTAGTGTTGTCACAGATAGAGTAAGGAACACAAGTCTAGTGTTGTCACAGATAGAGTAAGAAAACACAAGTCTAGTGTTGTCATAGATAGAGTAAGATAATACAAGTCTAGTGTTGTCACAGATAGAGTAAGGAACACAAGTCTAGTGTCGTCATAGATAGGAGTAAGGAACACAAGTTTAGTGTTGTCACAGATAGAGTAAGGAACACAAGTCTAGTGTTGTCATAGATAGAGTAAGGAACACAAGTTTAGTGTCGTCATAGATAGAGTAAGGAACACAAGTTTAGTGTTGTCACAGATAGAGTAAGGAACACAAGTTTAGTGTCGTCACAGATAGAGTAAGGAACACAAGTCTAGTGTTGTCACAGATAGAGTAAGGAACACAAGTCTAGTGTCGTCATAGATAGAGTAAGGAACACAAGTTTAGTGTCGTCACAGATAGAGTAAGGAACACAAGTCTAGTGTTGTCACAGATAGAGTAAGGAACACAATTCTAGTGTTGTCACAGATAGAGTAAGGAACACAAGTCTAGTGTTGTCACAGATAGAGTAAGGAACTCAAGTCTAGTGTTGTCACAGATAGAGTAAGGAACACAAGTCTAGTGTTGTCACAGATAGAGTAAAGAACACAAGTCTAGTGTTGTCACAGATAGAGTAAAGAACACAAGTCTAGTGTTGTCACAGATAGAGTAAGGAACACAAGTCTAGTGTTGTCACAGATAGAGTAAGGAACACAAGTCTAGTGTCGTCATAGATAGAGTAAGGAACACAAGTCTAGTGTTGTCATAGATAGAGTAAGGAACACAATTCTAGTGTCGTCATAGATAGAGTAAGGAACACAATTCTAGTGTCGTCACAGATAAAGTAAGGAACACAAGTCTAGTGTCGTCACAGTTAGAGAAGTGAATACACATGTAGTGTCGTCACAGTTAGAGAAGTGAATACACATGTAGTGTGTCAGTAGAGAAGTGTCACAGATATAGAGAAGTGAATACACATCGGCACAGTTAGAGAAGTGTACATGTAGTGTTGTCACAGTTAGAGAAGTGAATACACATGTAGTGTTGTCACAGTTAGAGAAGTGAATAGAGTGTTGTCACAGTTAGAGGAGGAATACAATTCTAGTGCCGTCACTAGCAGACGTTTAAATTTCCATGAAAAAGTAGGTTGGACCAAATAAGGGTAGACAATTGTACCTCTTTATGATGATAATCAAATTAAAATGAAATCAATTAATTGTGAAGTAGCACAAACGTTTGCAAACAGCTACCATTAAAAACAGCGTATTGCTAGACGCATGAAAATTAATTCAAGGTAAAAACATGAAAATAAATAAAAACTACAAACAAAAATCATTAAAAACAAAGAAAAAAATTTAAAAACATGAAAACCAATTAAAGTAAAATATGAAAATCAATAAAACTGAAAACGTTGACAAAAATGGAAGCTAAAAAAGAAAAAAAGAAAAAAAAGGAAAATAAAAGAAGAAAAAAACAACAAACAACGGAAAACCCTTTGGTACAAATGTATCAATTGCAAAACTAGGGAGCAAACAAATCTTGGAGTCAAACAAACTTATTTCTAGAGGATCGTAAACTTCGATCATAAGCAGATAATGAAACAAAACAATATACAAACAATACATAACAATGGCATCAATCAATCACTGGCTGATGAAACAAAGTAAAAAACTCCACCCACCTTCTACCCCTGCCCCAATTCTTATATCACTGGCCCCCTCCCCCCATACCACACAAAAGGGCTTTATTTATACAGAAAAGTCATAAAATATATGAAACAAAAGTGTTTAAACTGTGATAAATGTAGATGCATAATATGAGATAATAAAACAAATCTATGCAACAAAGATGTTGGAACAGTGAGAAATGTAAATTTATAATATCAGAAAATAAAACAATGTCAAAGAGACAGCTAGAGCAGGATTAGGCCCCCTAATACATAAAAGGAATGAAAAGCTACTAGAAAGTTGAAATTTATAAGCTCACGGATATTAGAGGTAAATATTAAATCAAAACGAAGAGAAATTAAATTATTAATAGCTTATGGACCAAACGAAGACGCCACTAGAAAAATATATATTCGAAAACCATTTACAAATTGCTGCAGAGAATCTTAAACACAAACAGAAACTAATTGTTTTAGGATATTTAAATGCTAGAGTAGACAACAATGTAGAAACGTCAGGAGGAGTAATAGGTAAAGAAGGAGAGATAATAACGTCTCCAAATGGAGAGAGACTAATAGATTTTGCCTTAAGAAATGTATAACATGAAAATAACCAACACCTTTTTGCCTCATAAAGATAACCACAAATATACAAAAGTAAATGAAGACAGGTGTGAAAAGTAAATGATAGACTACATAATAGTTAACAGCTCCCTTTTTTATTATTATTATTATAGTACATTGGATGTAAGAGTAAACAGAGGAGCAGAAATATTCAGTGATCATCACTTAGTGATTGCCAAAATGAGATTACTGACCGAAGAAAACAAACAGAAAAGGAAAGAGAAAAAAGCTACTTAACTCAAAATAGAGGAACTAAATATACCAATAGTAAAACAGGTATACCAATCTAGGATAAAAAGATTTATCAGTGAAAGGCAGATGGATTTGAAGACAAGTGGCAAATATATAAAGAAACACTCCTCAGTTGTACTGAAGAGGTTTGTGGTAGGAAACAATTTACAGGAGACAGGAAAAGAACAGCATGTTGGAATGCGAATGTCAAGACAAAGATTTAAAAAAAAGAAGGATGCCTGCAAGAAATATTTGTAAACAAAGAGACCAGAGCATAGGATAGACTACGCAAATAAAAGAACTATCGCCAAAAAGAAGTTAGGAAAGCAAAAGAGGAACAATGGGAAGAGTTTGGACAAAGACTTCAAGAAAGCTATCAAGGAAACCATAAAAAAAACTGTTTTGGGGGACAATGAAGAACATGAGAAAGACCCAATAAGACAAATTAAGAATGCCAAAAGGAGAAATAATGAAAAAGACAGCAAAATCATGGTAATATGAAGAAAATATTACCAACAATTACATAATCCCTCCAGAACCTATGAAACAAGGAGTAAAGATCTAAGTAAGAGTAACAAGTAATCCAGAAGAGATAGCTGAAGATGAGATATCTCAACAAGTAATCCAGAAGAGATAGCTGAAGATGTAGATATCTCAATGGAAGAAATTCAAACAGCTAAAAGAAAAGTGAAATTAGGAAAGACCCCAGGAGCAGATGGACTTTATTCAGAAATGGCTAAAAACCAAGGCAGAGATGCACACAAACTGAGGGATATCACTACTTAGCGTACCAGGAAAAGTGTATGTCAGGATACTGGAAATGAGAGTAAGGAAAAGAGTAGAGGATCAGATTGAAGAACACCAGATTGGATTTAGACCAGGAAGAGTGTATGTCAGGATACTGGAAATGAGAGTAAGGAAAAGAGTAGAGGATCAGATTGAAGAACACCAGATTGGATTTTGACCAAGAAAAAAGTGGACAAGACCACATATTTACAATTAGACAAATAATAGAAAAATAATAGAAAAATTCCTTCAGAGAAACATTGACTTGCACCTGTGTTTTATAGACTTAGAAAAGCCATTTGAAACTGTGAGGAGGGACGAACTATGGCATTCCTTAAAGAGAACTCAACGTAGAGCAAAATTTAATAGAAGCCATTACGTTTTTACAATAAACCAACGTGTGCAGTGAGAGAAGCTGGAAACATATATGAAGAATTTGATGTAAATATAGGAGAAAGACAGGGTTGTATCCTAAGTCCTCTTTTTGTTGATCACATTTATGGAGTCAGTGGCAAAGGCATCCTCAAAAATGAAGAAAATGAATGAAGGTATGTGGAAGCTCAAACCAGTAGATGTATCAATGCTTTCATTTGCCGATGATCTAGTTCTGTTTGGAAAACAAGAAAGCGACTTTCAGTCGAATATCAACATGATTAACAATGAACTAAATAAAAAAGAGGAATGAAAGAAAGTAAATGCAAAGAAAACCAAAACAATGCTAGCTAGGGAAGCTAAAACACAAAATCTCAAATTGACCAGGGAGACTTTAGGTGAAGTTCAAAGCTACAATAACCTAGGCGTAATGATTAACTCAGAGGATATCTAAGAGAAGAAATCAGCCAGAGAATCAAAAAGGCATTGACAATATCTAACCATCTAGGCAAGGCCTTTATAGGTAAAGAAGAATTGTCAACAAAACCAAAATGGCACTATTCAACACAATTTATTGTCCTCCTGTCACCTTTTGGTAGCAAAACCTGGACAGTAAAGAATACAGTAGAGTACAAGCAGCTGAAATGAAATATCTAAAGAAAGTAGTAGGGGAAACCAAAAAAGAGAAAAAATTAGAAACACAAAAATAAGAGATCAAACCAAAACAGATGGCATAAAAACTAAGATAAAATGTAAATTTATAATGTCTGAAAAAAAAAAAAATCTATGCAAGAAAGTTGTTTGAACTGTGAGAAATGTAGATGTATAATATGAGAAAAAATAAAACAAATCTATGCAAGACAGTTGTTTGAACTGTGAGAAATGTAGATGTATAATATGAGAAAATAAAACAAATCTATGCAAGACAGTTGTTTGAACTGTGAGAAATGTAGATGTATAATATGAGAAAATAAAACAAATCTATGCAAGACAGTTGTTTGAACTGTGAGAAATGTAGATGTATAATATGAGAAAATAAAACAAATCTATGCAAGACAGTTGTTTGAACTGTGAGAAATGTAGATGTATAATATGAGATAATAAAACAAATCTATGCAAGACAGTTGTTTGAACTGTGAGAAATGTAGAGTTGTTTGTATAATATGAGATAATAAAACAAATCTATGCAAGACAGTTGTTTGAACTGTGAGAAATGTAGATGTATAATATGAGAAAATAAAACAAATCTATGCAAGACAGTTGTTTGAACTGTGAGAAATGTAGAACAGTTGTTTGAATAATATGAGAAAATAAAACAAATCTATGCAAGACAGTTGTTTGAACTGTGAGAAATGTAGACGTATAATATGAGATAATAAAACAAATCTATGCAAGACAGTTGTTTGAACTGTGAGAAATGTAGACGTATAATATGAGATAATAAAACAAATCTATGCAAGAAGTTTGAACTGTGAGAAATGTTGTATAATATGAGAAAATAAAACAAATCTGCAAGACAGTTGAAATGTGAGAAATGTAGACGTATAATATGAGAAAATAAAACAAATCTATGCAAGACAGTTTTGTTTGAACTGTGAGAAATGTGAGAAATATAATATGATGAGAAAATAAAACAAATCTATGCAAGAAGTTGTTTGAACTATAGACGTATAATATGAGATAATAAAACAAATCTATGCAAGACAGTTGTTTGAACTGTGAGAAATGTAGACGTATAATATGAGAAAATAAAACAAATCTATGAACTTAACCTACCCGGGATGCTGTTTAAAAATCACTCTTTGATACAAAAGAAATATTAGCTCTAATACACCAGGCAATTGACAACAAAAGTTCCTTCCTTGATGTAAGCTCTTCTTGCATTACAGTGGAATGAGAATCGCAAACCATGTCATATAAAAATAGAGCGTTAAACATTCATCTTTTTGTATTGCAGTGGAATGAGAATCGCAAACCCTGTCACATGAAAATTGAGCGTTAAACATTCATCTTTTTGTATTACAGTGGAATGAGAATCGCAAACCCTGTCACATAAAAATAGAGCGTAAAAAAGCACATGTATTGACAAGTAACTAACACAATTTTTCAGAAAAGACAATAAATCATAACCACTTCTTAACTAGCCGCGTAACAATCGGCAATAAAACATCTTCACATTATTTTCACATGTGTAAATGTAGTTATTTCAAACATTATCATAAATTGAAAAATAATTCAATAATTATTTATGACGTACGCAAATCACAAGAATCTTTAATGTAAGCATTATATTATTATGAATAATCAAATACAACAATAAATACATGTACCTTTAAATAAACCAAGAAACACATGTACCTGTGTCCGATAAAATAACCAGCCATGTATCACAACATTGATTGAACAGAGAAACCAGACTCCTTGTAATATCACAAAATACTTTAGCATCACAACAAACTCACCAACAGAAGCAAGCATGTATTTATATATGATTGTATGATATCAATGTTACTACATTGTACATACACACAGCTAGACATAATACATATAGGTTTTGATTCAGGTAATGTGATTGATACAGATTGACACCCTCACCACACAGTCAATTCAATACTGAATTCAAAACTCAATTATGGTTTTTTTTTAAACCACAAAACTTACAAATAAGAAAAAACAATAAACAAATCCAAAATAGCTCAACCCCAAACCAATCAAAATTCTCAAACAACTCAACCCCAAACCAATCAAAATTCTCAAACAACTCAACCCCAAACCAATCAAAATTCTCAAACAACTCAACCCCAAACCAATCAAAATTCTCAAACAACTCAACCCCAAAAAACCCAAAACAAACAAAAACTCAACCAATCAAAATTCTCAAACAACTCAATCAAAAAATTCTCAAACAACTCAACCCTGAACCAATCAAAATTCTCAAACAACTCAACCCCAAACCAATCAAAATTCTCAAACAACTCAACCCCAAACCAATCAAAATTCTCAAACAACTCAACCCCAAATCAATCAAAAATTCTTAAACAACTCAACCCCAAACCAATCAAAATTCTTAAACAACTCAACCCCAAACCAATCAAAATTCTCAAACAACTCAACCCCAAACCAATCAAAATTCAAACAACTCAACCCCAAACCAATCAAAATTCTTAAACAACTCAACCCTGGAACCAATCAAAATTCTCAAACAATTCAACCCTGAACCAATCAAAATTCTCAACAACAATTCCAAAAAACCCAAAACAAACAAACAATTCTCAAACAACATCAAAACTAACAAAAAACCCAAAAGTTCAAACAAACAATTCAACCAGTCATGTTATGTTGTCCAATCAAAATTCTCAACAACATTTGTCGAAACAAAAATGTTATGTTAAAATGTTACCCCAAAACTTGACTATATCTATTAGTAAAACTAAACTAATTCAACCCTGAATGTAACCAATCAAATATTCTCAACAACCACTATTGAAATGTTATGCCAAAAACTCCAAAACAAACAAACAATTATAATGACTAAAAGATACTATTAGGTGTTAACTAAAAAAGAAAACCTGTAGAAAATTAGTTCTATTAAGATGTTAGTGTTAGCTATTATAAATGTAAATTTCTTTTCAGTCATGTTCTGTTGTTATTGGGATACTGGTGTTTATTAAGATGTTGGTTGAAATGTTACTAGTGTCTTGTTATTGAAGATGTTATGTTGAGCTATTAAGGTACTAGTGTTATTAAGATTGTGGTGAGCTATTAAATGTTATGTTGTCTTGTATTGAAGATGTTATGGTCTTGTAGGTACTAGTGTCCGTTATGTTATGTGCTGTGTTGAAGATGTGGTGAACTATTAAGGTACTAGTGTATTGTTATTAAGATGTTGGTGTGAGCTATTAGGTACTATGTCGTTATTAAGATGTTGGTGTGAGCTATTAATGTACTAGTGTCAGTTATTAAGATGTTGGTGTGAGCTATTATGATGTTGGTGTACTATTAATACCAGTGCTATTAAGATGTTGGTGTGAGCTATTAAGGTACTGTTGTTGAGCTATTACTGATGCTATTGATGGCTATTGGGATGCTGGTGTTACATTAAGATCTTTTCTGGTGGGCTGTTGTATTTGATTTCTTGACTATTCCAGACATGGCCTTGTTATCAAGATGCGTCACCAGCATATTCTATCATCGTTGCCGTTATTAACCTTGTGACTACTAAGGTTTTCCTGTTATTAAGATGTTGGTGTGAGCAGCAAACCTACTAGTGTCAGAGGTTAAAGATGTTGGTGAAGAGGTTAATAAACATATTGTCACTTATTAAGATGTTGTATGTTTGAGCTATTAAGGTACTAGTGTTGACAATCGTTATTACGTTTGTCAAAAAAAGCTATTAAGGTACTAATTATCCCTTTATTAAGATGTTGGTGTGAGCTTTAATGTACTAGTGTCTGTTAAAAGATGTTTGGTGTGTCTTTAAGGTATATATCTGTTAGAAAGGCATGGTTTGGTGTGTCTATTCCGAAGGGATATATCTGTAGAAGAGCATGGTTTATGTGTCTTTCCCGAGGATATTAGAAGAGCATGGTTTGGTGTGTCTTTCCCAAAGTATACATATGTCCGTTATTAGCATGGTTCTATGTCTTTTCTAAAGTAGTTTATGAAAAAGCCATGTTTAATGTCTGTCTAGTATCCATTTGTAGAAAAAAGATGATGTTATGTCTTTCCTTATGAGTCTGTGGTGTTATCCTAAGGTATCCACTAGTAGAGAGTCTTTCCTAAGTATCAATTTGTGAGCTAAGACATGGTGTTATGTGTCTTTTATCCATTTGTATAAAAGAATGGTGTTATGTGTCTTTCTAAGGTATTTGTGAAAAAAGAACATGGTTAATAAGGTATCCATTTGTAGAGAAAAGACATGGTGTCATGGTCTTTCACAAGGTATCCATTTGTAGAGAAAACACATGGTGATTGTCTTTCCTAAGGTATCCATTTGACATGATGCTGGTCTTTCCCAAGGTATCCATTTGTAGAAAAAAGAAATGGTGTTATAGAGTCTTTCCTAAGGTATCAATTTGCAGAGAAAAGACTTGAGTCTTTCTAAGGTATCAATCCATGATTTGTAAAGGAGAGCAAAGAAATGGCATGTTATCAATTTGTCATGGTGTTATGAGTCTTTCCTAAGGTATCAATTTGTAGAGAAAAGACATGATGTTATGATTTTTCCTAAGGTATCAATTTGCAGAGAAAAAGACATGATGTTAAGTCTCCCAAGGTATCCATTTGTAGAAAAAAAGCATGGTGTTATTGTCTTTCTTATCCATTTGTAAGAAAAAGACATGGTGTTATGTGTCTTTCAAAGGTATCCATTTGTAGACATGGTGTTAAAAGTATCCATTTGTTAAAAAGACATGATGTTATGTGTCTTTCTTAACGTATCCATTTGTAGAGAAAAGAAATGGTGTTATGTGTCTTTCTTAACGTATCCATTGTTATGTGTAACGTATCCATTTGAGAGAAAAGACATGGTGTTATGTGTCTTTCTTAACGTATCCATTTGTAGAGAAAAGAAATGGTGTTATGTGTCTTTCTTAACGTATCCATTTGTAGAGAAAGACATGGTGTTATGTGTCTTTCTTAACGTATCCATTTGTAGAGAAAAGACATGGTGTTATGTGTCTTTCTTAACGTATCCATTTGTAGAAAAAAGACATGGTGTTATGTGTCTTTCTTAACGTATCCATTTGTAGAAAAAAGACATGGTGTTATGTGTCTTTCTTAACGTATCCATTTGCAGAGAAAAGACATGGTGTTATGTGTCTTTCTTAACGTATCCATTTGCAGAGAAAGACATGGTGTTATGTGTCTTTCTTAATGTATCCATTTCCATGGTGTTATGTGTCTTTCTTAACGTATCCATTTGCAGAGCAAAGACATGATGTTATGTGTCTTTCATGATGTGTATCCATTTAGAGAAAAGACATGGTGTTATGTGTCTTTCTTAAGGTATCCATTTGTAGAGAAAAAAGACATGGTGTTATGTGTCGTATCCATTTGCAGAGCAAAGACATGATGTTATGTGTCTTTCTTAACGTATCCATTTGCAGAGAAAAGACATGATGTTATGTATCCAGTCTTTTTCCTTAAGGTATCCGTGTTATGTGTCTTTTTGTATCCAGAGAAAAGACATGATGTTATGAGTCTTTCTTAACGTATCCATTTGTAGAAAAAGACATGGTATCCATTTGTTATGAGTCTTTCTTAAGGTATCCATTTGCAGAGAAAAGACATGATGTTATGAGTCTTTCTTAACGTATCCATTTGTAGAGAAAAGACATGGTGTTATGAGTCTTTCTTAACGTATCCATTTGTACAAAAAAGACATGATGTTATGAGTCTTTCCTAATGGTGTATCAATTTGTAGAGAAAAGACATGATGTTATGAGTCTTTCTTAACGTATCCATTTGTAGAGAAAAGACATGATGTTATGAGTCTTTCTTAACGTATCCATTTGTAGAAAAAAGACATGGTGTTATGAGTCTTTCTTAACGTATCCATTTACTACAAAGACATGATGTTATTGTCTTTCTTAACGTATCCATTTGAAAAGACATGGTGTTATGTGTCTTTCTTAACGTATCCATTTGTAGAAAAGACATGGTGTTATGTGTCTTTCTTAACGTATCCATTTGTAGAGAAAAGACATGGTGTTATGTGTCTTTCTTAACGTATCCATTTGCACTATCCAAAAAAGACATGACTGTTATGAGTCTTTCTTAACGTATCCATTTGTAGAGAAAAGACATGGTGTTATGTGTCTTTCTTAACGTATCCATTTGTAGAGAAAAATCATCTTGTGACGTGTCTTTACTTAAGGTATGAATTACAAATAACGCAAATAACATTAGGAAATTTAAAATGACTAAGCTTCGATTTTCCTACTAAAAAAACTACTACTCGTCAACTACCAGTTCACATTCACAACTTACCACCTACGACCACTACTACTTAAGTCAGTACTACTACTCTCTACGTTGTCTAACTCTATCCCAAAATCAGTTGCGCAAATGCGTTAGTGAATGTCCTACTAAAAATCTAAAAAATACTAAATGTTTGAACTACTAGTACTAAGAAGGTACTAATTTTTAAATCTACTACTACTACTCGTACTAGTAGTACTAGCCTACGGATCTAGTGTGGAAATTGTAGTTTGTGGTGGAAGTGAAAACTACTATTTAAAACTACTAGGAAATTTGAAAGATTTACATTCGTGTACTGCTCCTGCTGCTGCTACTACTAGTACTACTACTACTACTACTACTACTACTGCTACAACAACAACTACTACAACTACTACTGCTGCTGCTACTACTACTACTACTGCTGCTGCTGCAACTACTACTACAACAACAACTGCTACTACTACTACTGCTGCAACTACTACTACTACTACTACTACTACTACTACTACTACTACTACTACTAGTACTACTACTACTACTTCTACTACTACTACTACTAGCAACCTACTACTACTACTACTACTACTACTACTACTGCTACTACTACTACTACTACTACTGCTACTACAACTACTACTACTACAACAACAACTACTACTGATTGTTACTACAACTACTACTGCTGCTGCTGCTACTAGTACTACTACTACTACTACTACTACTACTACTACTACTACTACTACTTCTATCAACTACGATTTACTACTACAACAGCAGCTAGCTACTACTACTACCACTACTACTACTACTACTACTACTAGCACTACTACTACTACTACTACAACTACCAGTACCACTACTACAACTACTACTACTACTACTACTAATATTACTACTACTAGTACTGCTGCTGCTGCTATTACTACTACTACTACTACTGCCAATACTACTACTACTACTACTGCTGCTGCTACTGCTGCTACTACTGTTACTACTAATACTGCCATGCTGCGACTACTGCTACTGCTACTATTACTACTGCTACTACTACTACTACTACTACTACTACTACTACTACTACTACTACTGCTGACATTACGACTACTACTACTACTACTAATGCTGCTGCTGCTGCTCACTGCTGCCTGCTACTACTGCTACTGCTGTTACTACTGCCAATACTACTACTACTACTACTACTATGCTACTACTACTGATATTACTACTCTAGTAATTAATATTAACGACCCTTAACTGCTGGTGCTGCTTGAACATCTCACACTTTTGAACATCTGCTGCTGCCCTCCCCCCCCCATCCTATTGTTCAACTGAAACCCAGTGACAACAAGAAATACAGGGAATGTGAGCTCACCGACTGTGATCCAGATGATAAGCCGTAGCCAAGTCAAGGTGCTAAGAGAGCTGCATGAGGGCGATGTTGCTGCTGCTGCTGCTGCTGCTGATGCTGAAGCAAGGGCATGAGGGGAATCTGAAACGGAAAGACATTGAAAATGTAGAGTTGTTGAGACTGTGCTACCACCGATATTTTTTATTAGACTGTGCTACCAACGATGTTTTTAATTATTAGACTGTTGCTACCAACGGTATTTCTTATTAGACTGTGCTACCAACGGTATTTCTTATTAGACTGTGCTACCATTGATATCATATGTAGTTTATTTCTCTATTAGACTGCTACCAACGATATCATAGTGTAGTTTATTTCATTAGACTGTGCTACCAACGATATCATAGTGTAGTTTTTTTCATTAGACTGTGCTACCAACGATATCATAGTGTAGTTTATTTCATTAGACTGTGCTACCAACGATATCATAGTGTAGTTTATTTCATTAGACTGTGCTACCAACGATATCATAGTGTAGTTTATTTCAGACTGCTACCAACGATATCATAGTGTAGTTTATTTCATTAGACTGTGCTACCAACGATATCATAGTGTAGTTTATTTCATTAGACTGTGACCAACGATATCATAGTGTAGTTTATTTCATTAGACTGTGCTACCAACGATATCATGAGGGTTTATTTTGTTAGACTGACTACCAACGATATCATAGTGTAGTTTATTTTATTAGACTCTGCTACCAACGATATCATAGTGTAGTTTATTTTATTAGACTGTGCTACCAACGATATCATAGTGTAGTTTATTTTATTAGACTGTACTACCAACGATATCATAGTGTAGTTTAATTTTATTAGGACTGTGCTACCAACGATAGTCAGTTTATTTTTAGTTAAGACTGTGCTACCAACGATATCATAGTGTAGTTTATTTTATTAGACTGTGCTACCAACGATATCATAGTGTAGTTTATTTCATTAGACTGTGCTACCAACGATATCATAGTGTAGTTTAGTTTTTCATTAGACTGTGCTACCAACGATATCATAGTGTAGTTTATTTCATTAGACTGTGCTACCAACGATATCATAGTGTGTTTATTTCATTAAACTGTGCTACCAACGATATCATAGTGTAGTTTATTTCATTAAACTGTGCTACCAACGATATCATAGTGTAGTTTATTTCATTAAACTGTGCTACCAACGATATCATAGTGTAGTTTTTTTAGACTGTGCTACCAACGATATCATAGTGTAGTTTATTTCATTAGACTGTACTACCAACGATATCATAGTGTAGTTTATTTCATTAGACTGTGCTACCAACGATATCATAGTGTAGTTTATTTGTAGCTTATTTTTTAGACTGTGCTACCAACGATATCATAGTGTAGTTTTATTTCATTAGACTGTACTACCAATCGATATCATACGATATCAAGTGTTTATTTTTATTAGACTGTGCTACCAACGATATCATAGTGATATCATTTAGTTTATTTCATTAGACTGTACTACCAATGATATCATAGAGTGTACCAAGTTTATTTAGATGCTACCAACGATATCATAGTGTAGTTTATTTCATTAAACCAACGATATCATAGTGTAGTTTATTTTATTAGACTGTGCTACCAACGATATCATAGTGTAGTTTATTTCATTAGTGTAGACTGTACTACCAATGATATCATAGTACCAACGATATTAGTGTAGTTTATTTATTAGACTGTACTACCAACGATATCATAGTGTAGTTTATTTCATTAGACTGTGCTACCAACGATATCATAGTGTAGTTTATTTCATTAGACTGTACTACCAACGATATCATATAGTTTATTTCATTAGACTGTACTACCAACGATATCATAGTGTAGTTTATTTCATTAGACTGTGCTACCAATGATATCATAGTGTAGTTTATTTCATTAGACTGTACTACCAACGATATCATAGTGTAGTTTATTTCATTAGACTGTGCTACCAACGATATCATAGTGTAGTTTATTTCATTACGATGTCATAGTGTGTAGTTTATGTCTGTGCTACCAACGATATCATAGTGTAGTTTATTTCATTAGACTGTGCTACCAACGATATCATAGTGTAGTTTATTTTATTAGACTGTGCTACCAACGATATCATAGTGTAGTTTATTTCATTAAACTGTTCTACCAACGATATCATAGTGTAGTTTATTTATTTCATTAGACTGTGCTACCAACGATATCATAGTGTAGTTTATAGACTCTGCTATCAACGATATCATAGTGTAGTTTATTTTATTAGACTGTGCTACCAACGATATCATAGTGTAGTTTATTTTTCATTAGACTGTGCTACCAACGATATCATAGTGTAGTTTATTTTAATTAGACTGTGCTACCAACGATATCATAGTGTAGTTTATTTTCATTTCTTACATCTTCGTATGTGGACAGATGTTGTAGTTAATGCTAAACTTTATTTTCGGTGTTTTTATGGTTTGGTTGTTATATTTGGGTTATGTTAAATGTAGTACATAGATAGGGTTTGGGTGTTATATTTGGGTTATGTTAAATATAGTGCATAGATAGGGTTTGGGTGTTATAGTTATATTTGGGTTATGTTAAATGTAGTACATAGATAGGTGTTATATTTGTTATGGTGTTATATTTGGGTTATGTTAAATGTAGTGCATAGATAGGGTTTGGGTGTTATATTTGGGTTATGTCAAATGTAGTACATAGATAGGGTTTGGTTATGTTAAATGTTATATTTGGGTTATGTTTGTGTTAAATTTGGGTTGTAGTGCATAGATAGGGTTTGGGTGTTATATTTGGGTTATGTTAAATGTAGTACATAGATAGTTTACCAATTACATTTGATTGTGTTACATTTGAATTTGTGTTAAATGTAGTACATAGATAGGGTTTTAATTACATTTGGTGTTACATTGGGATTGTGTTAAATGTAGTACATTGTGTTAAAGATAGGGTTTGATGTGTCATTTGGATTGTGTTAAATGTAGTACATAGATAGGGCTTTGATGTGTCATTTGGATTGTGTTAAATGTGGTACATAGATAGGGCTTTGATGTGTCATTTGGATTGTGTTAAATGTGGTACATAGATAGGGCTTTGATGTGTCATTTGGATTGTGTTAAATGTGGTATATTTGGGTTATGTGGTATATACATAGGGCTGTACTATATATATAATTACATTTGGATTGTGTTAAATGTGGTATATAGATAGGGCTGTACTAATTACATTTGGATTGTGTTAAATGTGGTATATACATAGGTTAAATGCTGTACTAATTACATTTGGATTGTGTTAAATACTACATAAATGGTACATATACATAGGGCTGTACTAATTACATTTGGATTGTGTTAAATGTGGTACATATATATGGCTGTACTAATTACATTGGATTGTGTTAAATGTGGTATATAGATAGGGCTTTGATGTCATTTGGATTGTGTTAAAATGTGGCTGTTGTTGTCATTTGGATTGTGTTAGGTGTGTGGTCTATTACATTTGGATTGTGTTAAATCACGCCAACAAGAAGTTAGTATTACGATTTGTGATGGAACTGGTTGCATTGTCTTACTCTGTGTCTAGCATAGTGTGATGATGTGCATTTGGATGTGCTGATGTGTTGATGTGCTGATGTGCTGATGTGTTGATGGGCTGACTAATTATGTGTTGATGTGCTGATGTGTCATTTGATGTGTTGATGTGCTGATGTGCTGATGTGTTGATGTGCTGATGTTACTGGATGTGTTGATGTGCTGATATAGATGTGCTGATGTTTGATGTGTTGATGTACTGATGTGCATTTTGATGTGTTGATGTGCTGATAGATGGGCTGTACTGATTACATTTGGATGTGCTGAAGTGTTAAATGATGTGCTGATGTGCTGATGTGTTGATGGTTTTATTTGATTTGTGGTTTAATTGGATAGATGAATGATTGGTGATGTGGGAGATGATATGGATATTTTTATTAACGATTGTGTTAAATGTGATCTTTCTTTTAGCGAGCCTTTGATATTAAAGATTTTACTAGTTATGTTCACGTCCAACAAGAAGTGAGTAAATCTATTTTGATGTGGACGTTGAGGCAAGATATTGACACTTTGCTAGAATGTGGATGATGTTCTGATGTGCTGATGTGTGAATTTGAGAGTTTGACTGAAGTGGTTGATTGTTTGATTGAATTAATTGTATTGATGCTGATTTTGAGTCCTGTCATGTGCTGGTCTCTGATGTGTTGCGTTGCCATGATGTGACGTCAGGACATTTGATGTGACCTGCAATGCCTATAATGACGGATGTGTTGAGTGCTGAGGACATTATGTACCAGACTAGATGTTGAGGAGTGAAGAAGAGGACATTATTACCAGACTAGATTGGATAGAGATGGAGAAGAAGATTTGAAGAGAGGACATTTTAGTTAGTAGATTGGATAGAGACGAGAATGAAGAGAGGACATTATTCATAGATTTGGGAGATGAAGACATTATTATTAACATAGATTGGAGAGAGACGAGAAGAAACGATCATTATTACCAGACTAGATTTGTAGCCTTTGATATTAAGATTTTACTAGATTATGTTCATGGTCCAAGGACATTATTCCCAGACTAACTGGACCCTTAAATCTATTTAGATGGTGAGAAGTTGAGAAGCAGAGGACATTATTGTAGACTAGATTGGAGAGAGATAGAATGTGGCCCAGACTAGATTCTTATGCACTGGTGAGAATTTCACTAGAGTTTGACCAAGTGGTTGTTGTTTTATTGAATTAATTGTAGATTGATGCTGACATTATTTAGTCCTAGATTGGAGAGAGACGAGAAGACTGGTCTCTCAGTTGATTGGCGTTAGACATCACGTGACGTCAGGACATTTCTCAGACTAGACCTCCACGCAATGACATTATTAACGACGGAGAGAGACGAGAAGAAGAGAGGACATTAATACCAGACTAGATAGGGAGGAGACGAGAAGAAGAGAGGACATTATTACCAGACTAGATTGGATAGAGACGAGAAGAATAGAGGACATTATTACCAGACTAGATTGGAGGAGACGAGAAGAAGAGAGGACATTATTACTAGACTAGATTGGAGAGAGACGAGAAGAAGGACATTATTACCAGACTAGATTGGAGAGAGACGAGGACATTATTACCACACTAGATTGGAGAGAGACGACAATTTGAGAGGACATTATTACCAGACTAGATTGGAGAGAGACGAGAAGACAAGAAGAGGACATTATTACCAGACTAGATTGGAGAGAGACGAGAAGAAGAGAGGACATTATTACCAGACTAGATAGGGAGGAGACGAGAAGAAGAGAGGACATTATTACCAGACTAGATTGGAGAGAGACGAGAAGAAGAGAGGACATTATTACCAGACTAGATTGGAGAGAGATTGACAGTACAAGAATTCACTGGAACCCCTGAGACGGGCTGGGGAAGATACGACACAGAGAGACCACCAACTTAGCATTTTCTTGTCATATTATGAATTATTAGTCTAGACCTCCATTGGACATCGTCGTTGATATTTTATGCATTAATGCAATTACTGAAAACCAACAGCCCCAGCCACCAATTGTCGCCTTTGTTGTGTTTGTCATGGGCTCTGAGTGCCAGTACAGTGAGCGGCGTGTCACTTCCACTACCTCTCCACTACGTCGTCTCTTCTCATCATGCTTTCCATCACGTGTTCCAATCGACCATAAACGTTACAGAAGATTCTTGTGCAGTTGTGACAGTTTGAAATTTGGGTAATCACAGGACACTGATTCAAAGCCCTGGCGTTTTCAGTGACAAGATTTGTAGTGCTGTGAATAATAATGTAATCACAGGACACTGATTCAAAACCCTGGCGTTTTTAGTGACAAGATTTGTAGTGCTGTGAATAGTAATGTAATCACAGGACACTGATTCAAAACCCTGGCGTTTTCAGTGACAAGATTTGTAGTGCTGTGAATAGTAATGTAATCACAGGACACTGATTCCAAACCCTGGCGTTTTCAGAGACAGGATTTGTAGTGATGTGAATAGTAATGTAATCACAGGACACTGATTCAAAACCCTGGCGTTTTCAGTGACAGGATTTGTAGTGTCATGAATAATAATGTGTAATCACTAGGACAATGATTCAAAACCTTGGGTTCTCAGAGACAAGATTTGTAGTGTTGTGAATAATAATTGTGTAACCACTAAGATACTGATTCAAAACCTTGGGTTCTAAGTGATAGGATTTGTAGTGTCATGAATAATAATGTAATCACTAGCAGTCTGGTTCAAATCATTACTGGCCTTTTCTTTGACAAGATTTTATCTTCATTTGTTTCACCTCATCATTGTGGCCTGATAGGTTTTTAGTGTCACTTTGTAGTGCTGTGAATAATAATGTAATCAAGGACACTGATTGGCTCCCCACAGGTTTTGAGAAACAGTTTGAATGGAATGAATAATAATGTAATCACAGGACACATGATGTCCAAACCCTGGCGTTTTCAGTGAGAGGATTTGTAGTGATGTGAATAATAATGTAAGAGAGGACACTGATTCAAAACCCTTGTGTTCTCAGTGACAGGATTTGAGTGATGAATAATAAGTGTAATCAGAGAGATGAGACAGGGTTCTCAGTGACAGACAGATAATAAGACACTAAGACAGATTCAGAAAGACCTTGTTCATAAGAGAGTGTAAGAGAGGAGTAGACAGAATAATAAGACTAGACAGTTCAAATCATTACACAGAGAGACACATAGATAGATGTTTGCAGAGTGAGAGAGAAGAGAATGGCAAGCAATAATTGTACTGTTGGCTCCCCACAGGTTTGAGAAACAGTTTGAATGGAATGGCTTAGGGGGAGAGAGAGAGAGAGAGAGAGAGAGAGAGAGAGAGAGAGAGAGAGAGAGACAGACAGACAGAGAGACAGAGAGACAGACAGACAGAGAGAGAGACACAAAGAGAGAGAGAGGAGACAGAGAGACAACAGACAAAGACAGACAGACAGGCAGACAGACAGACAGAGACAGACAGACAGACAGACAGACAGACACAGACAGAGAGACACACAGATAGATGAAGAGGAACATGAGAAACAACAACAAAATCGTAAGACAGAAAAAAAGTCAGAAATGCGTCATTCTGCTCATGAGCGACGATGACCAGGTAGAGGTTTGAAAGCACTGAACATGATGACGAGGAAAGCCCACCAGCCCCCTCCTATAAAGGCAAGCACAGAAAAACGGTGTAAATGAAATCTAGCATTATCTATACTGTTTGCAGAGTAACTTTTAGGAAATCTATAGTTATCTATACTGACCCACACAAATAACTAGGAAATCTATAGCTATCTATACTGACCCACACAAATAACTAGGAAATCTATAGCTATCTATACTGACCCACACAAATAACTAGGAAATCTATAGCTATCTATACTGACCCACACAAATAACTAGGAAATCTATAGCTATCTATAGACACAAATAACCAGGAAAGTAGCTATCTATACTGACCCACACAAATAACTAGGAAATCTATAGCTATCTATACTGACCCACACAAATAACCAGGAAATCTATAGCTATCTATACTGACCCACACAAATAACTAGGAAATCTATAGCTATCTATACTGACCCACACAAATAACTAGGAAATCTATAGCTATCTATACTGACCCACACAAATAACTAGGAAATCTATAGCTATCTTTACTGACCCACACAAATAACCAGGAAATCTATAGCTATCTATACTGACCCACACAAATAACCAGGAAATCTATAGCTATCTATACTGACCCACACAAATAACTAGGAAATCTATAGCTATCTATACTGACCCACACAAATAACTAGGAAATCTATAGCTATCTATACTGACCCACAAAAATAACTAGGAAATCTATAGCTATCTATACTGACCCACACAAATAACCAGGAAATCTATAGCTATCTATACTGACCCACACAAATAACTAGGAAATCTATAGCTATCTATACTGACCCACACAAATAACTAGGAAATCTATAGCTATCTATACTGACCCACACAAATAACTAGGAAATCTATAGCTATCTTTACTGACCCACACAAATAACTAGGAAATCTATAGCTATCTTTACTGACCCACACAAATAACTAGGAAATCTATAGCTATCTTTACTGACCCACACAGACTTCTCTCTGATTTCATTTTCGAGATACACAATGGGCTTCTCTTTTCCTATTTACCATCTGCGTATTTTTCTCCTGTATCATTCATTGTTAAGCTCATCGAGCTTTCTTGCAAAAAAACAAATATTCTCATTCTTTGTTGGTTCGATCACAGCTGAAGACATGGTTTTATCTTTGATTAGACCAAGGACCCAATGGTCGATAAGCCAAACAGGACAATGTATCCATGTCATGGGCTAACAAGACAGTGTATTCATGTCATGGGCTAACAGGACAGTGTATTCATGTCATGGGCTAACAAGACAGTGTATTCATGTCACTGGCTAACAGGACAGTGTATCCATGTCATGGGCTAACAAGACAGTGTATTCATGTCACTGGCTAACAGGACAGTGTATCCATGTCACTGGCTAACAAGACAGTGTATCCATGTCACTGGCTAACAAGACAGTGTATCCATGTCACTGGCTAACAAGACAGTGTATCCATGTCATGGGCTAACAGGACAGTGTATCCATGTCACTGGCTAACAAGACAGTGTATTCATGTCACTGGCTAACAAGACAGTGTATCCATGTCACTGGCTAACAAGACAGTGTATCCATGTCATGGGCTAACAAAACAGTGTATCCATGTCATGGGCTAACAAGACAGTGTATCCATGTCACTGGCTAACAAGACAGTGTATCCATGTCACTGGCTAACAAGACAGTTGTATCCATTTGGCTAACAAGACAGTGTATCCATGTCATGGGTAACAAGACATATCCATGTCATGGGCTAACAAGACAGTGTATCCATGTCACTGGCTAACAAGACAGTGTATCCATGTCATGGGCTAACAAGACAGTGTATCCATGTCATGGGCTAACAAGACAGTGTATCCATGTCATGGGACAGTGTATCCATGTCATGGGCTAACAAGACAGTGTATCCATGTCACTGGCTAACAAGACAGTGTATCCATGTCATGGGCTAACAGGACAGTGTATCCATGTCATGGGCTAACAAGACAGTGTATCCATGTCATGGCTAACAAGACAATGTATCCATGTCATGGGCTAACAGGACAGTGTATCCATGTCATGGGCTAACAAGACGTGTATCCATGTCATGGGCTAACAAACAGTGTATCCATGTCATGGGCTAAAAGAACAATTATCCATATGGGCTAACAGGACAATATTATTATTGTTACATGCAGGAAATTACAATTATTTTACTATTATTATTGTTAATATTGTTATTATTATTGTTTATTATTATTATTATTATTATTATTATTATTATTTATTATTATTATTATTATTATTATATTTATTATCATTATTATTATTATTATTATCATTACTGTTATTATTATTATCGGCACTTGGCTACGGAAAACCGAAAGTGGGTGAAATCACGCATGGTTTCCAGATCGAGGCAGGTCTTGCACTCGATATTGGGGTTACTCAGGTGTATGATTGTAATGACCGGATATGAATGATTATTATTAGCTCTATTTACTATCAAACGAGTTCCCTCGATGGCAGGCAAACTATTTCCCCCAACGAACTCCATACTGTTCTGATCCAAAATTCAATAGAATGAGAACCTAGCACAACAGGCTAGTTTGAACAGACATTGCCAAATATGGGAGTCCACGATGCACTGGTGCCTGACGTCAACGTTGAACAATTTGAGAAAAAGAGCTTGATAGAATATATGAAATACGTCAATACCTACATTGTATACATTAATGGCTAGCCTAATACACATCCAAGAAACCATTGCCCACCTTCAAATAACATTGTATACAATAATGGCTAGCCTAATACACATCCAAGAAACCATTGCTCACCTTCAAATGACATTGTATACAATAATGGCTAGCCTACTACACATCCAAAAAACCATTGCTCACCTTCAAATGACATTGTATACAATAATGGCTAGCCTAATACACATCCAAGAAACCATTGCCCACCTTCAAATGACATTGTATACAATAATGGCTAGCCTAATACACATCCAAGAAACCATTGCCCACCTTCAAATGACATTGTATACAATAATGGCTAGCCTAATACACATCCAAGAAACCATTGCTCACCTTCAAATGATGGCTGCCCTCAATGACAACCAGCAGAAGACACATCATGAATACGGCCATTAATACCACGGCACTTTTTACGCCGTTTCCTGGCTCGAAACGTTTCAAAACCGGAAACTGGCGCAGGTTTTGGCGCAAGCGGCCAAAGTCGTCATGACTCTTAGACTTCGGGATGATGTTCTCACGTTCTGACTGAAACGAATGGAAATAGAAGGCTATTGGGCATCCTGTCCGGAGGAAATGGAGATGGGTAGGTCACATAATGAGACTGCTATGAACAAACACACTAGTCATCATGTAAGGAAAAATTAAAAAAAAAAAAACAAAAACTAGATTACCAAAAACAGTAGGCATAACAAAACACAGATAAGTATCTACTCTTTTCCTGTATCTAGTCAGTTGTTTGTCAGCAGTTGGTGGGACTACTGATGAAATATTACTCTTTTCCTGTATCTAGTCAGCTGTTTGTGAGCAGTTACTGTTACTGATGCAATATTACTCTTTTCCTGTATCTAGTCAGTTGTTTGTGAGCAGTTGGTTACTGATGAAATATTACTCTGTTCCTGTATCTAGTCAGTTGTTTGTGAGTAGTTGGTGGGACTACTGATGAAATAGTTTGGGACTACTCTTTTTCCTGTATCTAGTCAGTTGTTTGTCAACAGTTGGTGGGACTACTGATGAAATATTACTCTTTTCCTGTATCTAGTCAGTTGTTTGTGAGTAGTTGGTGGGACTACTGATGAAATATTACTCTTCTCACATCCTTTCCACCTTGCTGGGTTTTTCGTCAACCAGAAACCCAATCTTACTGCTCGGGAGGAACACATAACCACGAAACAATTTCCAAGACCCTACCTCCTCCGCCTCTTGAACAAAACCTAACCTTCTACAAATCCGTTAACTGACCTTGTCTGGAGATGCAGGGCTTGACCTTGACAATGGCTTGATGACCTCAGGGGCAGTAAGGCCACTTTCCTGTAGCTGTACTTTCCCTTCTTCTGGCTTTAACTTCAAACCATTGAGAAATACAAAACAAAATATAATTACCAGGTAAGAAAAACACTAGTATCTCGTCACTTGGCTAATAGCAGTAAATAAAAAAAACTCTATAAATATAGACTTGCCAGGTGCTTACTTGTCCACTGCCCGGAGTAATACACAAGAACATACCTTAAATTGACACTTGGCAATGGACTGGTAGTAATACACAAGAACATACCTTAAATTGACACTTGGCAATGGACTGGTAGTAATACACAAGAACGTTAAATTGACACTTGGCAATGGACTGGTAGTAATAGTAAATTGATACTTGGCAATGGAACATACCAAGCAAATACCTTAAATTGACACTTGGCAATGGGCTGGTAGTAATACACAAGCAAATACCTCAAATTGACACTTGGCAATGGACTGGTAGTAATACACAAGCACATACCTTAAATTGACACTTGGCAATGGCAACTGGTAGTAATACACAAGAACATACCTTAAATTGACACTTGGCAATGGGCTGGTAGTAATACACAAGAACATACCTTAAATTGACACTTGGCAATGGGCTGGTAGTAATACACAAGAACATACCTTAAATTGACACTTGGCAATGGGCTGGTAGTAATACACAAGAACATACCTTAAATTGACACTTGGCAATGGGCTGGTAGTAATACACAAGAACATATCTTAAATTGACACTTGGCAATGGACTGGTAGTAATACACAAGGAAATACCTTAAATTGACACTTGGCAATGGCTGGTAGTAATACACAGGAACATACCTTAAATTGACACTTGGCAATGGGCTGGTAGTAATACACAAGAACATACCTTAAATTGACACTTGGCAATGGGCTGGTAGTAATACACAAGAACATACCTTAAATTGACACTTGGCAATGGACTGGTAGTAATACACAAGAAATACCTTAAATTGACACTTGGCAATGGGCTGGTAGTAATACACAAGCACATACCTTAAATTGACACTTGGCAATGGTCTGGTAGTAATACACAAGCACATACCTTAAATTGACACTTGGCAACTGGTAGTAATACACATTAAATTGACACTTGGCAATGGACTGGTAGTAATACACAAGCAAATACCTTAAATTGACACTTGGCAAATTACACAAGAAAATACCTTAAATTGACAGTTGGCAATGGGCTGGTAGTAATACACAAGCAAATACCTTAAATTGACACTTGGCAATGGACTGGTAGTAATACACAAGAAAATACCTTAAATTGACACTTGGCAATGGGCTGGTAGCGCAGAATGATGATGCTGGCCGCCACAATAGTGTAGCCAAAAAGTGTTCCGATGCTCATAAACTCCACCAGGGTGGTGATCTCAAACAACAACGCCATTAAGGCAGCCAACGCCCCGAATACCAAGATTGCAAACACAGGGGTCTGTGAAAACAAAGGAAACAAGATCAATCGAGGTCATGTATTAGGTTAGAAAAGAAGTGTTTGTAAGTGTAAAGGAAAACAGGTCAATAGAAGCAAATCAATAAGATACAAACACAGGGGTTTGTTAGTTCCTACAAGTTCCCTACAACTCTGATGATGTTACACAATTCTCAAGAAGTTGAAATCACCTATAGGTTGGTAAGTGTAATGACGTCCGTGATGAGTTGCCTAGAAGTTCAAATCACCTCTAGCGAATTCGTTATAAGAGTTGCCTAGAAGTTCAAATCACCTATAGGTTGGTAAGTGTAATGATGTCCGTTATAAAGTTGCCTAGAAGTTCAAATCACCTCTAGCTTGGTAAGTGTAATTGACCAGTAAGTTGCCTAGAAGTTCAAATCACCTATAGGTTGGTAACCTAGAAGTTCAAACCTATACGTATAGCTTGGTAAGTGTAATGATGTCCGTTATAAGAGTTGCCTAGAAGTTCAAATCACCTATAGGTTGGTAAGTGTAATGATGTCCGTTATAAGAGTTGCCTAGAAGTTCAAACCACTTGGTAAGTGTAATGATGTCCGTTATAAAGAGTTGCCTGGTTAAGTAGGTTGGTAAGTGTAATGATGTCCGTTATAAGAGTTGCCTAGAAGTTCAAACCATGTATAGTTTGGTAAGTGTAATGATGTCCGTTATAAAAGTTGCCTAGAAGTTCAAACCATGATTGACCGTTATAAGTAATGTAATGTTTGTTCAAATCACCTAAGTAAGTGTAATGATGTCCGTTATAAAGAGTTGCCTAGAAGTCCATACGATTTATAGGTTGGTAAATGAAATGATGTGCATTAAAACATTTCTCAAGAAGACAAAACATTGTATAGTTTGTTAAGAGTAATGTTATCTATTATAAAAGTTGTTTAAAAGTCCAAACATTCTATAGTTTCACTCTTTAAGAATCGGCCGCCATGAAGCCGAAACATTCCATTGTATCCAGCATCAGTGGTTAGATGAAAGTGATGGCGTTGAACCCTTATCGATGATAGTTTTGACGAAGATAGTGTTTAAAGTAGATCTAGAGCCAGTAGTAGTAGTAGTAGTAGTAGATCTAGTAGTGACAACGGAGGTGATAGTGATGTTGATTTAGTGACAATTGTGTCTATAAGCCTGCACCAATTGTGTCTGTCTTGGATGTCCCGGTCAACCCCATTCCAATTGTGTCTGTATTGGATGTCTAGTATAAGGTTTCCCCACCTGCGCAATCTGTGTCTGTCTTGGATGTCCTGGTCAACCCCACCTGCACCAATTGTGTCTGTCTTGGATGTCCTGGTCAACCCCACCTGCACCAATTGTGTCTGTCTTGGATGTCCTGGTCAATTTCCCCCACCTTCATAATTGTGTCTGTCTTGGATGTCCCAAGTCAACCCCACCTGCACCAATTCTGTCTGTCTTGGATGTCCTGGTCAACCCCACCTGCACCAATTCTGTCTGTCTTGGATGTCTAGTCAATGTGTGTCTGTCTTGGATGTCCCGGTCAACCCTACCTGCACCAATTCTGTCTGTCTTAATGTAAGAGTACCTGCACCAATTCTGTCTATCTTGGATGTCCTGGTCAATTCCCCCACCTGCAAATTCTGTCTGTCTTGGATGTCCAAACATTCTATAGTCTTTACCTGACCAATTGTGTCTGTCTTGGATGTTGTTCAACCCTACCTGCACCAATTGTGTCTGTCTTGGATGTCCTGGTCAACCCTACCTGCACCAATTGTGTCTGTCTTGGATGTCCTGGTCAACCCCTACCTGCACCCCAAAGGTTGTTTTGTGGAGTACCATGTAACCATACATAGACACTAAATTGACTAATAGAACAATCATGTCCAAAATAGCCTAAACTTTGTAAATAATGTTGTTTATTGTAAAACATTCCTGTAAACACACATATCTTGAAAAGCATAAAGACATCAAAATGATTTATAGGTGTGTATAATTCTTTGTCCATAATTTATCTTTCATATGATATAAAATATTATATGCTTTCTATCTCAATCTACAATCTTATTCTGTTTTTCTGTACCTACCTCCAAAATAATGAGTAAAGTTATCTATTATAAAAGTTGTTTAAAAGTCCAAACATTCTATAATTTAATAAGAGTAATGTTATCTATTATACAAGTTGTTTAGAAGTCCAAACATTCTATAGTTTAAT
>JAXRKP010000572.1:260000-268702 GCA_037039925.1 Doris montereyensis
TGTTTTTGATACTATTGTTTTTGATAATATTGTTTCTGATAATATTATTTCTGATAATATTGTTTTTGATACTATTGTTATGATAATATTGTTTTTGATAATATTGTTTTTGATAATATTGTTTTCGATAATATTGTTTTTGATACTATTGTTATGATAATATGGTTTCTGATAATGTTGTTTTTGATTATATTGTTTCTGATAATATTATTTTTGATAATTTTTTGATAATGTTGTTTTTGATACTATTGTTTTTGATAATATTGTTTTTGATAATATTGTTTTTCATAATGTTGTTTTTGATACCATGGTTTTTGATAATATAGTTCTTGATAATATTGCTTTTGGCAATATTGTTTTTTGATACTATTGTTTTGATACTATTGTTTTTAATAATATTGTTATTGATAATATTGTTTTTGATAATATGGTTTCTGATAATAATGTTTATGATAATGTTGTTAATGATAATGTTGTTTCTGATAATGTTGTTTCTGATAATGTTGTTTCTGGTATTTATTGGTACTGTTGTTTTTCATGCTGCTATTACTGCCGCTATCGCTGTTATCGGTAACTGCTATTACTGCCAAGCTCGGTACAGGTGTTTCTGATTCTGCTATTACTGCCACTATCGCTATCGGTAACTGTTAAGCTCGGTACAGGTGTTTCTGATTCTGCTATTACTGCCACTATCGCTATCGGTAACTGTTAAGCTCGGTACAGGTGTTTCTGACTGTTGCCACTATCGCTATCGGTAACTGTTACTGTTGCTACAAGTATCATTATTTCTGGTGCTACTGTTTTTGTTATTGTTGCCAATGGTTACTACTGCTCTTATAGGACTGTTTCTATTGCTACTTGTGCTATTGTTACTGTTATTGTGCAGTTCCTACAGCTGCTACTGTTACTGTCCCGCGGCTTCTGCTCTTGTAAATGCCACTGTGACATAGTTATTTCCAGTTCTGTAGGGGATTTCCGTAGTAAAAGAAAAGCTATGACTTAATATATCTTTAAGGTCGCTAGGGAATTTGTGACGTAATCGTAATGGCGTGCTCTGGTATCGATTTGTTTATGTGTAGAACGTGGGATAATGCTGTAGAAAGGTCTAGTATGTTGTGGAAATTTCCGATTCTAAGAGAGTCTTGGTTTTTAGGTATAAATAGGGCACTCATCTATGATTGAAAGGAGAGTACAAGAGACAGATATATTACGAGCACATAGTGTTGACTACACCGTCGTGTTATACCAGCATTGTCAATTTATATTACCTCATTGATTGGTTGTCGACTGAGAGTATACCAAATAGCCTTGTTATAATCATTAATCCAGCGGTGGTGTTACTAGATGGTGTCTTCGCAACATCTAGATCTAGAGTACATTGTCTTGCTCCATTTATACCTTCGTCACAGCTACTATATTATAGTGTCGTTGTTACTGTTATTACTGCAAAGTTACTGTTGTTACTGCTACTGCTACTGACACTACTGCTGCTTCTTAAGTGATGTTAATCCGATTGGTTCCACTTCACTGTTGACTATCTTGACGGCCTGACTACAGCTAAACAAGTACCATAACAACTAAATTAAATATCGTCCCGTAGAAATAGTTGTTCCCCTATCTGCCTCCCTTTATTCGTCTGTCTGTCTGTCTGTCTCACTATCTCTGCCTCCGTCTCTGTCTTTGTTCCTCTCTCTCTCTCTCTCTCTCTCTCTCTCTCTCTCTCTCTCTCTCTCTCTCTCTCTCTCTCTCTCTCTCTCTCTCTCTCTCTCTCTCTCTCTCTCTCTCTCTCTCTCTCTCTCTCTCTCTCTCTTGGTCTCTCCCTTTATCTCTGCCTCTCTCTGTCTCTATCTCTGTCTCTCTAACTCTGTCTCTGTCTCTGTCCCTGTCTCTCTGTGTTTGTCTCTTTCCCTGTAACTCTGTCTCTGTCTCTCTGTCTCTCTCTCTCCCTCTGTCTCTCTCTCTGTCTCTGTCTCTATCTCTGTCTCTCTCTCTCTCTCTCTCTCTCTCTCTCTCTCTCTCTCTCTCTCTCTCTCTCTCTCTCTCTCTCTCTCTAGACTCTCTCTCTATCTCTCTCTCTCTCTCTCTCTCTCTCTCTCTCTCCCTCTTTCTCTCTCTCTCTTTCTTTTTCTCTCTCTCTCTCTCACACACACATAGACACACACACACATCACACATACATACACATATCAAACACACCTACATGCATAGAGACCACATAGACCTACACACACACATCACACACACACACACACACACACACATTGCAAACACAAATCATACACACCTACACACACATTTGTGTGTGTGGATGTTTCTGTATGTATGTCATGGGCTTACAAGTGTTTCGTGGGTCTGTGAAGGATGTTATTTGTTGTCTGGGTAGTGTTTCTGGGTAGCAAGATTTCTCTCACTGTCGGGGATAATTGTAGCAGTTAGTTTGCAATTATTATTCAGAACAGTTATTGCTCTCTTGCGTTTGGCATCCTGTGTCGGATAGGGAGAGGGATAGAAACACAAGAAGAGGAAGAAGAAGATAGACAAGGGTAGAGTCAATAGACACATTGGGTAGAGATCAGACTAATATAGACACATTGGGTAGAGACCAGAGACACATTGGGTAGAGTCAGACTAACATAGACACATTGGGTAGAGACCAGACTAATATAGACACATTGTAGAGACCAGACTAATATAGACACAGAGAATCAGACTAATATAGACACATTGGGTAGAGGTTAGACTATAGACACATTGGGTAGAGGGTCAAACTAACATAGACACATTGGGTAGAGTCAGACTAACATAGACACATTGGGTAGAGATCAGACTAATATAGACACATTGGGTAGAGTCCAGACTAATATACATATCAGACTAACACATTGGGTAGACACATTGGGTCAGACTAATATAGACACATTGGGTAGAGGTCAGACTAATATAGACACATTGGGTAGAGACCAGACAGACTAGAGACCAGACTAATATAGACACATTGGGTAGAGACAGACTAATTGGGTAGAGTCAGAGGTCAGACTAATATAGACACATTGGGTAGAGGTCAGACTAATATAGACACATTGGGTAGAGTCAGACTAATATAGACACATTGGGTAGAGGTCAGACTAATATAGACACATTGGGTAGAGGTCAGACTAATATAGACACATTGGGTAGAGGTCAGACTAATATAGACACATTGGGTAGAGGTCAGACTAATATAGACACATTGGGTAGAGGTCAGACTAATATAGACACATTGGGTAGAGGTCCAGACTAATATAGACACATTGGGTAGGTCAGACTAACATAGACACATTGGGTAGAGGTCAGACTAACATAGACACATTGGGTAGAGGTCAGACTAATATAGACACATTGGGTAGAGGTCAGACTAATATAGACACATTGGGTAGAGGTCAGACTTAATATAGACACATTGGGTAGAGGTCAGACTAATATAGACACATTGGGTAGAGGTCAGACTAATATAGACACATTGGGTAGAGACCAGACTAATATAGACACATTGGGTAGAGGTCAGACTAATATAGACACATTGGGTAGAGGTCAGACTAATATAGACACATTGGGTAGAGGTCAGACTAATATAGACACATTGGGTAGAGGTCAGACTAATATAGACACATTGGGTAGAGGTCAGACTAATATAGACACATTGGGTAGACACAGAGGTCAGACATTTAATATAGACACATTGGGTAGAGTCCAGACTAATATCAGACTAATATAGACACATTGGGTAGATTGGGTCAGACTAATATAGACACATTGGGTAGAGGTCAGACTAATATAGACACATTGGGTAGAGGTCAGACTAATATAGACACATTGGGTAGAGTCAGACTCAGACATTTAATATAGACACATTGGGTAGAGGTCAGACTAATATAGACACATTGGGTAGAGGTCAGACTAATATAGACACATTGGGTAGAGGTCAGACTAATATAGACACATTGGGTAGAGGTCAGACTAATATAGACACATTGGGTAGAGGTCTAATATAGACATTGGGTAGAGGTAATATAGACACATTGGGTAGAGGTCAGACTAATATAGACACATTGGGTAGAGGTCAGACTAATATAGACACATTGGGTAGAGGATCAGACTAATATAAACACATTGGGTAGAGGTCCAGACTAATATAGACACATTGGGCAGAGACCAGACTAATATAGACACATTGGGTAGAGGTCAGACTAATATAGACACATTGGGTAGAGGTCAGACTAATATAGACACATTGGGTAGAGGTCAGACTAATATAGACACATTGGGTAGAGACCAGACTAATATAGACACATTGGGTAGAGGTCAGACTAATATAGACACATTGGGTAGAGTCAGACTAATATAGACACATTGGGTAGAGGTCAGACTAATATAGACACATTGGGTAGAGGTCAGACTAATATAGACACATTGGGTAGAGGTCAGACTAATATAGACACATTGGGTAGAGGTCCAGACTAATATAGACACATTGGGTAGAGGTCCAGACTAATATAGACACATTGGGTAGAGTCCAGAGACACAGACAGATTAACATAGACACATTGGGTAGAGGTCAGACTAATATAGACACATTGGGTAGAGGTCAGACTAATATAGACACATTGGGTAGAGGTCAGACTAATAGACACATTGGGTAGACACATTGGGTAGAGTCAGACTAATATAGACACATTGTCCAGTAGAGGTCAGACTTAATATAGACACATTGGGTAGAGGTCAGGCAGGACTCGAAAGCAGAGGACGGCAACGTGTTTAGCAGTCAATCTCCAACTGAAATCCCGGCCTTCCAGGATGGCGGTTAGCAAGGCTAACAACCCCCTTCTGTAAAAACGTTACAAGTACGTAACACAAACGCCAAGAGGAAAAACATAACGCCAAGTCTTGGCAACGATAAGCAATTGACGAGGCTAAGTATGAAGTTTTCCAGTGAAAGCCCAAAGGAAACTGCCATGCCGATGGCTCTACTCTACCACAGACAAACGCAAAGCTGGCCACGGAAGCAGCGAAACTAAGAATGAATATAAACAAAAAGGAAAACTAAAGTTCTCAGAATTAATAACTTGAATAATAACAACATCGCACTTGATGCAATGGAATTAGAAAATGTCGGCCAGTTCACATATTTGGGCAGTGTCGTGAGCAAATCAGGAGGACAGACCAGGATATCAGCGCTAGAATTGGGAAGGCGACAGAGCATTTAGGACCCTAAAACCACTTTGGAATTCACCGCATCCTTAATAACAAAACACCGTATTTTCAACACAAACATAAAATCAGCCCTTCCGCATGTCCTTCCGTATGTCCTTCCGTATGTTCTTCCGTATGTTTGTGAAACATGGCGTACAAATAAAACATCTACATAGAAGACTTCAAACATTTGTTAACAGATGCCTGAGACAAATCCTAGACATCAGTGGTTTCACAAATGAAGAACTTTGGGAAAAGACACATCAAGTGGTTACACAAAACTACAGATGAAGAACTTTGGAAAAGACACATCAAGCGGTTACACAAAACTACAGATGAAGAACTTTGGGAAAAGACACATCAAGTGGTTACACAAAACTACAGATGAAGACCTTTGGGAAAAGACACATCAAGTGGTTACACAAAACTACAGATGAAGACCTTTGGGAAAAAGAGGCATCAAGTGGTTACACAAAACTACAGATGAAGACCTTTGGGAAAAGACACATCAAGTGGTTACACAAAACTACAAATGAAGAACTTTGGGAAAAGAGGCATCAAGTGGTTACACAAAACTACAGATGAAAAGACCTTTGGGAAAAACGTTACAAGTGGTTACACAAAACTACAAAATGAAGAACTTTGGGAAAAGACACATCAAGTCTTTAAGCAAAATTGACAGATGAAGACCTTTGGGAAAAGACACATCAAGTGGTTACACAAAACTACAGATGAAGACCGATGGAAAAGACACATCAGTGGTTACAGAAAACTACAGAAAGCTGGGGAAAAGACACATCAAGAATGAATAAAACTACAAAAAGAGGAAAAACATCAAAGTTCACAAAATACAGATGAAACTTGAATAAGAACATCAAGTGGTTACACAAAATGCAATGAAGAACTTTGGGAAAAGACACATCAAAACTACAAAGTGGTTCAAGTGGTTACACAAATACAAACGAAAACTTTAGGGAAAAGACATCATATTTGGGAAGAACTTTGGGAAAAGACACATCAAGTGGTTACACAAAACTTTATCAGCACGAAGAACTTTTGGGGAAGGCGAAAGCATCATTTGGTTACACAAAACCACGAAGTGGAATTACACAAAATACCTTAATAACAAGAACATCAAGTGGTTTCAACACTTTGGGAAAAAAACATAAAAGACACATCAAGTGGTTACACAAATGAAGAACTTTGGGAAAAGACACATCAAGTGGTTACACAAATGAAGAACCTTGGGAAAAGACACATGTGGTTACACAAATGTCCATCAAGTGGTTTGGGAAACAGACACAAACTACTAAACGAAGAACTTTGGGAAAAGACACATGTTAACAGATGCCTCAAGTGGTTACACAAAGAACTTTGGGAAAAGACACATCAAGTGGTTACACAAATGAAGAACTTTGGGAAAAGACACATCAAGTGGTTACACAAAACTACAAATGAAGAACTTTGGGAAAAGAGACATCAAGTGGTTACACAAATGAAGAACTTGGGAAAAGACACACAAGTGGTTACACAAATGAAGAACTTTGGGAAAAGACACATCAGATGAAGATGAAGAACTTTGGGAAAAGACACATCAAGTGGTTACACAAAACTACAAACGAAGAACTTTGGGAAAAGACACATCAAGTGGTTACACAAAACTACAAACGAAGAACTTTGGGAAAAGACACATCAAGTGGTTACACAAATGAAAACTACAAATGAAGAACTTTGGGAAAAGACACATCAAGTGGTTACACAAATGAAGAACTTTGGGAAAAGACACATCAAGTGGTTGAAGAACTTTGGGAAAAGACACAAAGTGGTTACACAAAACTACAAATGAAGAACTTTGGGAAAAGACACATCAAGTGGTTACACAAAACTACAAACGAAGAACTTTGGGAAAAGACACATCAAGTGGTTACACAAAACTTTACAAACGAAGAACTTTGGGAAAAGACACATCAAGTGGTTACACAAATGAAGAACTTTGGGAAAAAAGACACATCAAGTGGTTACACAAATGAAGAACTTTGGGAAAAGACACATCAAGTGGTTACACAAAACTGAAGAACTTTGGGAAAAGACACATCAAGTGGTTACACAAACAAAAACTTTACAAGTGGTTACACGAAGAACTTTGGGAAAAGACACATCAAGTGGTTACACAAATGAAAACTATCAAGTGGTTGAAGAACTTTGGGAAAAGACACATCAAGTGGTTACAGATGAAGAACAAAACTACAAACGAAGAACTTTGGGAAAAGACACATCAAGTGGTTACACAAAACTACAAACGAAGAACTTTGGGAAAAGACACATCAAGTGGTTACACAAAACTACAAACAAATGAAGAACTTTGGGAAAAGACACATCAAGTGGTTACACAAATGAAAACTTTGGGAAAAGACACATCAGTGGTTACACAAATGAAGAACTTTGGGAAAGACACATCAAGTGGTTACACTTTGGGAAAAAACAACACAAATGAAGAACTTTGGGAAAAGACACATCAAGTGGTTACACAAAACTACAAACGAAGAACTTTGGGAAAAGACACATCAAGTGGTTACACAAAACTACAAACGAAGAACTTTGGGAAAAGACACATCAAATGGTTACACAAATGAAGAACTTTGGGAAAAGACACATCAAGTGGTTACACAAATGAAAATGGGAAAAGACACATCAACAAATGAAGAACTTTGGGAAAAGACACATCAAGTGGTTACACAAATGAAAATGAAGAACTTTGGGAAAAAGACACATCAAGTGGTTACACAAATGAAAATGAAGAACTTTGGGAAAAGACACATCAAGTGGTTACACAAAACTACAAACGAAGAACTTTGGGAAAAGACACATCAAGTGGTTACACAAAACTACAAACGAAGAACTTTGGGAAAAGACACATCAAGTGGTTACACAAAACTACAAATGAAGAACTTTGGAAAAGACACATCAAGTGGTTACACAAAACTACAAATGAAGAACTTTGGGAAAAGATGTTACACAAAACTACAAATGAAGAACTTGAAAAGATGCATCAAGAACCGATAGAAGTAGATATTAAGAGCAGGAAATGGGGATGGCGTGGACACACCTTTAGAAATTCATCAGAAATATAAAGCGTCAGGCCTTAAAATCGAATCCACAAGGGAAGAGAGGTCGATGGAGACACACGCACAGACAATAGCACAATAGCTATACATACACACAACCAGACAACAGCACAACAGCTATACACACACACAGCCAGACAATAGCATAACAGCTATACACACACACAGCCAGGCTATAACACAACATTTACACCAGCTATACATTTACTCTAGCCTGCGACGTTTCAGAGAAATTTACCCTGTCCTTCACTTTGGGTGATCACATGGTTCTCTCTCACCATTTCTATCAGAAAGGTTATCTGGCTATCTGTCTGTATGTTTGTATTATGTGTCTGTATGTCTGTTTAT